>LGRX02001279.1:0-34080 GCA_001247695.2 Cymbomonas tetramitiformis | reverse complement strand
GGCGACCGCCAGCGCGCGACCCACATGAGTCTCCAGCGCGGCGAATGTGCCACCATCTTGAATCGAGCCGGAGCATGGCAACCCATGGTGGACAATGTGGGCGCCAACCGTCAAGACGCACCCCAGAGTGCCGACCATGTGTGTGAAGTGCATGGCGAGCATGGCGAGGCAGAACCGTATCAATGGCACGTACCACAGCCCACGCCGAGCGTGATGGAGCCCAGCTACCTCAAGAGCACCCTTGGTCAACAGTAGTAGGTGCCTGGCCAGCTCCAACAGCACTCGCAGAGGCGCCTGTTGATGTGCCCATGGCTCGAGTGGCGTTGCGCGCACGGCCCACAACGCGCGTGCCATGGCTCTGCGGGGCGCTTCAGCGCGGAATGCCCAGCAGGCGACGACCTCACCAAGAAATCTGAATACCTCCATAGCCATCCATACTGCCATCACTGCAAAATGAGGCAGCTGCGGCCAATGCAAGCGCACGAACACCCCCATGAGCAGGAAGCACACCTGAGTGCGCTTCGCCCGCCTATCATTGGCGGGCTGCGTGCCCGGCATTTCGCCGGGGCTGCTTCTCAGTGACGGGCGCGCCGGGCTGCAGCCGGCCCGGTGCCCCCTTGAAAAGGCCCCAGTGCGCTCTCCCTTCTCCTCTCCTCCCAGATCTCATCATAACTTTGGCGTCTCTGAGGAGCACGCGACGCGCCCATGCCGGCATGCTGACCGCGAGCCGCGTCCTGACGATGAGCGCCTTCCCCGGGGCTCGGAGATCTCCTCCTGCGCTGACCAGCCCGCGGTGAACTCTGCTGTGCGGCACCCTCAGTTGGACTCTGCGGGCGCGCTGCAGGTTGGCCTGAAGGTCGAGTGTCGACATGCGCAACGAAGCCACTGGAACGCTCCGGGCTGCTGGGTGCTGTAGAGCTCGGGGTTGATGGCACGTACGAAACGGAGTCCTGCTCTTGTGCAGCTGGAGGTACGGCTTCAGTCTGCTGCGTGCAGACGGAATGTGCCGGGGATCTCAGAATGTCGTTGATTGACTGGTGCTCAGGTCTCTGTGACATGTTGCACTCCAAGCCCATGGTCGATATCCCGCCGAGAACTCGGCCAGAGTAGGGTGCCGGCGTGGGCGTGGCTCGCGCGCCATCACGACCATCAAGCCCCGGGCAGTCCGGCCCAAGCGTGCTCATCCTCGCAGTTGCGCGGGCAGCACGAGGTCGTTCTTCATATTCTCTGATGAGTGCCAAACTGGCAGACAGCCCAACCAGTCTTTCACCGATGACCTCCACGCTGTCTTCATCCTCTGTCAACGGCGACGGTGTTCTGGTGCGACCCGTGTGAGTGCTCACACCCTCAACAGCCGCGAGGTCGGATGAGTATCCTGAGATGCTGCCATCTCCCTCCTCACTTCCTGCATCCCCTCCCTCGATTGGGTCCAGGCACCTCATGAAGTCGTTTCGAAGACGCGCCTGCACCTCCGCCCGACGTGCCTCAGCTAGCAACGCCGGGCCCACCGAGGATGTGAACGCAGACAATGGTTCTCGGTGCATCACCGCCACCTTGTTCCAGGTCTCCCAGCTGCAGCAGTCAAACTTGCGCGTACCTGAGGAGAGGTACTCCAAGGTGAACGCCATGCTGCTGGGTCCCCGCTCACTGTAGTAGCGATTGTCCTCAAAGAGGTAATACACGGCCTTGGACCGGGCGTTGGCACGGGTCTTGAAAACCCGTAGGGTGCCCTGCCGTGGGCCATCGCTCAAATGGCCTCTGGCGATCTCCAAGAGCTGAGTGCGATCAACCAGATGCTCCATATGTTTCTGCAAGGTGCCGAGGAGTCCTCCCGTGCAGCCTTTCGACTGCCCACCCAGAGGCAGAAACTCTCCCCTTTGTCCCACTCCTGCGGAGGAAGCGTACTGGTGCAGGGTCTGGCTGCTGAGTCGCTGCGTGTGCACCCCCTTTCCTCGCTCCGCGAAGGGCTTCCCAAGCTGGAACTCGATCTCGCCCATGAAGCAACGGTACTGGATGAGGAAGACCGTCTGTCCATGCAGCGCCATGATCTCCGAGATCCCTCCCAGGTCCAGCCAGTTGGCTTCCCCAGCTGTGTTCTCGCTGCGAGTGGGCGACTCCGGCTCGTAGGTGCCCTGGAACACTGCAGCGTGGTACTCCAACATGGCAGGGTCGAAGACGCCGTTGGGCCAGGTTTGATGCCGTAGACGAAGCGGTGCTGAAGATGGTGGCGGTGCGGAGCCAGATGGCCCTGCCTCATCCCCCCTGACCGTCTTCGACGTCCTGAGAGTCTTGGATGTGCGCACTGGAGGGTTTCTTCTGGCCCCATAAGTGTCCAGCGCGTCCTGTGCTTGCTCCTCTGTCTTGCATGCTCCGAGCATCACTCTCGTGTTGTCCCCCAGGTGCAGGTACTCCACGGCGGCAGCGTTCGTGCCAAACACCTCGCCACTGCCTCCTTCCCCATCTGTCACCGGGTAGAACTTCCCCACCTTGTCCGCTGCGTCTGACAGCGTGAGCTGCGGGATCACATTCACATTCACGCCCTCCACACCAGCCACCTCCATGTCGTACCTCACCTTCAGACGAGCTCGAAGGTCAGCGATGTCCACTCGCTGTACATACTTTAGATGCTGGTACTGCCAGCGCTGGTCCTTCTCATAGTAAAAAGGCAGCTGGAACTCGCCAGTCATCTTGCCCATGGGGTTCATGATGGTGACGCCTTCCATGGTGTGGCGTACCATGCGCTCCATGAGATCCCATTGGGCGCGAGTGTGCTCGCTGAGTACGCAGAACTGGCGCGCCACCTTGTCCCACATGAGCTTGCCCGTCACGACTCCTGGGTACGTCTGATGGGTGTTGAGGACCTCCTGAACACTCGCCATCGTGTACCTTCCAGCCTCCCGATGGGCACCACAGTCAGGGAGTGGGACCTGCTCGTTGTCCTTCCTGCCGCTCGCCCTTGTGGTCCAGGTCTCTGAGGGTATCTTTGTCTCCTTGTCAACCCTCTGGTCCACCAACGTAAAGTCGGGCCACAGTAGCTCCGTCTCTAGGATGGTCTTGTACTCTCCACAACGCGAGAACTTGACCCGCACAAATCCTGCGTCCACACCACCTCCATCGCCCTCTTCGCAGAGTGTGCACAGACGAGCATAGCCCGTGCGGTCGATGTACAGGCGCTGCTGAGCCCAGCTGCTCTCCTTGTCTTGGTGGTCCCACGGGTTCACTGCCATGCCCCCCCATGGCTGTACGCTGGCCAGCTTGAAGGCAGCTTCGCTCTCGGCCTCCTGCGCCAGCGTGAGGTCTGGATAGCGAGGGTCTGACTGAGTTGTGGTCAGGCTGGCTGGCGTGCGGGACCCCCTCGCATCTGGCTCTTCAGCACTGGACCACTCACCTCTGGTCGCCACATTGGCTTCCCGCTGGCTGCGTGATGATGCTTGTAGCATGCCCAGCATCTGGTCTGTCAAGGACGTACCAGGCGGCGGAGGTTCGTACGTCGAGCCCTCGGTGTGTAAGCTGACTCGCCCAGTGAGCTCGACTTGCATCATCGAGCTGGGTCTCAGGAAGCCCGCCTCCACCATGGACTGGCAGCGCGCCTCGAGTCTCTCCTTCTCCTCCGAGTTGAACCTTCTCAGCCTCATCTCCTCTAGCCATGACGCCAGGCTGTCCATCAGCTCGGGGTGGTTTCGCGAGAATGCACAAGGTGCAGGCGCACACCTCTCCCCTGCGAGGGCCAGACGGTCTTCTCCCCTTGCGCCCAGGGACACTGCTTCACGTGGTGGTAGCTCGCAATCATCAAAAGCGGGGGCAAGAGTGCGCGCTGTCGTGGCATCAACGTCGAAGATCTCGGTCGCCAGGCACACTCTCGGGTCTTCATTCCGCTTGCTCCTTGCATCGACGGGCGGCGTCAACTCGATCAATGGCAACGTGACCTTCTCCTTCATACCCAGTGACACCGCGGCCTCAGAAGTAGCAATGCCTCTGTAGAGGTCGATGGTCAACTTGAGGGCGTTCTTCAGGGGTCCAGTGCCCACCAAGAAGTCCCACGTCGTGTCATTGGTGTAGGTGACGAAGGCGTGGAGCCGATGCAGAGTCATGTACGGCGTGCCCGCGGCGAGAACCACATCCACGTAGCAGTACTTCGTGAATTCCGCAGGGCTGCCATCACATCTCGCCACCCTGGCCCCTGTCTCTGCATCAAAGATGGTCAAGCCCAACCTGTTGGCTGTCCTGATTGGGATAATGTTGCAGTTGGCCCCCGTGTCCAGGAGAAGCGCTTTGTACAACATAAGCAAGCCTCCAGAGGCCATCAGCGCCATCCCTTGTGCCAGAGACTCGTTCAGGAGCTTGCATACAGGCTGGACCTGCGCCATGGCAGTGAGCTGTTCCTCTGTAAGGCCACTGAGCATCTTCTTCTTCAATAGCTCGTACGCCTTGGCCTCCATGGTCCCTGCGTGCAGCTCACCCCTCTCGCTGAAGTCTCTCACCCCGTAGCTCTCCTGGACGGTGGCCGCTGCAGCTGTTACATGCACCGTCGTCCTCCCCTTCCTGGGCTGCTCCACCATGTCCTCCGGCATCTCATCCAGAGGAATCTCTTCTTCGTCACTGTCGTCGCCCGACTCCATGCCCGGGCAATCGTCATCATCGTCACTGTCGTCACCCGCCTCCATGCCCGGGCAGTCATCATCCTCATCGCTGATGTCCTGGCAGTCTGCTGCTGAGGCTGTCGGCACGGGGAGCTGGTTGTTCTCAGCCAGTTCCACCAAGGTCTCCACACCCCTTGGAGCTGTTATGCGACCTTCTGCTACGAGTCCAGCAGCTAGCTTGCGGAAAGCTGCTCCCAGGCTCTTGATCACGGAGGCCATGAGCTGCACCTTCCTCTGCATCTCGTCCGCCGCAGGCGCCATGGGCACCTGTGCGTCTGCCTCGTACTCCTCGGGCGTCTTCACTGGGAAGCCCCTCATGCGCTGGGTACTTCCCAGGGCTACTGCTGGAGCCGCCGTGAGTTCTGACTCCGCACTCTTGCACAGCGTCTCGGGGAGTGCCCCCAGACCCAAGGTGTTGAGGGCGCTCGAGAGCTCCTCTTCGCCCATCTCCTCGGCCATGGCTGTGAGTAACTCGGTTGGAGGGCCAGACGACACTCCTACCCCTGCGCTGCCATGGTGGTGCGCGCGTGCATCGACGGTGTGAGTCTCCCTCTCCGCGACGTGCGCTGCGACTGGTTCCTCGTCGGAGCCCTCATCCTCGGACAGCACCTGCGACTTCACGCTGCCCGCACGACTGGCAGTCTTCCTAGCAGCCACCATGCCCTGGTACTCTGCTTTCAACGCCTCGGGATTGCCAGTGGTGCTCTTCTGCTTGTCCTCCGGTGACTGTTTGGCTCTGTACTTGTCCTTCTCGTCGTTGGACAGCTGCTGCCAGTCCGTCACCAGGATGCCCCAGTCAGAGTTCTTGAAGCGGTTCTTCAGATTATACATGCGCAGAGCGGCGTTCTCCGCGTCCCACCACTTGCTGGAACCAAGCCTGCTTTCGTGGAATCCAGCAGGCATCTTGACGTGTTTATAACCACTCCTGCACTGCTCGGGATCGGACTCATGCCAGCCCCCTCCAAAGCAGCGCAAGCACTTGGGCTTGTCGTTCGTACGCACGCCCTCTGCTGGCGGTGGCGTCTTGTTGTAGGAGGCCTTCTTAGCTCTTTCGGCCACATTCACCTCCTTCTTCATCTTCTTAGAAGGTGATGTATCTACCTTCTTGCTGTTCTCCGGTTCGCCTGACTGCGCCACCTCAGAGGACTCAATCTTCTTGATCGAGTTCTTTATGGCCTTGAGGTCAAGGCCATGCTGTCGCGCCTCCCAGGTGGAGTACTGGCAGCCACATCGTCTGGTGATCTCCTGGAGGAAGGTGAGGATCCAAGACTCTGCATCGCCCTTGAGCTTGTCTTGAACCTCGACGATGGCCTCCAGGTCCTTCCAGGTCACCCGATTGGGTGGCGGGAACTGTGCCCTCAGTTGCTCCTTCACCCGCGTCTGGAAGACCTTGATGCGCAGGTTGTCCACGCAGTCCTCGATGAAGGTACGCAGCTCTTCATCGCTCAACACCTTCCCAGTGTTGAGCTGCATTTCCCTGCGTTGGCACATCTTCATGTAGGTCAGCCCATCCTGCCCCACCTCCTGTGGCTTCTGTGTCAACAGATCCACTTTCTCTTGAGTCCCTTTCATCATGAACTTCTTGTCAAGGGCAGCGATGAAGCCCCTGAGCGCGTAGAAGTACTGGGTATCACGGGTGCCATCACGTCCCGTCAAGCCTTTCAGGAGGTTCCATCAGTCAGATATTCGTCGGAAACCTCCCCTTGGGTGTCTTGGTCCGTCACCGGCCTCGCTATCACCCACGTGGTGCCAGTGTTCATCTCATTGAAAGGGGGCCTAGCGCATGGGATGGTACCCTCGAGTGGGCCATGCTCGCTAGTGTCCTTCAGGACTCGGTCCATGTTGGAGGCCACTACCCCCCCTCTTTCATAGTTCTCGCGCCACCAGCTGAGAGCTTGTGAGTTCTCTCCAGCCAGACACGCAGGGACGATGTCCCACAGATATTCAAAGTCAGGGGGAGTCTCTCTCAGGGTCTTCATCTGAGCTTCGGTGAGAGTGCCAGCCCCGGACCTGAGCCTCTTCCTGACGTTGGCGTTGTGCTGCCGTACGAAATTCTCGCACATGTCGGCGAACTCCCTCAGGAACTTGGGCCGATCTTCTTCCTTGGTGCCCGTGTAGTTGGGCAGCGTACCAAGGTTGACACGAGCGTAGTCAGTGTACTCCATGTCTTCTTCAAAGATTATTAACGGCTCCTGGGCCTGGGCTTGCAGTTGTGCTGGTGCTTGTGCCTCAGGCTGTACTAGTGCTTGGGCCTCAGGCTGGCCACCGGCAGCCCCTTCCTCTCCTTCCAGCTCTGTGAAGTGCTGGCTCACTCGTATCGCTCTCTGGGCACGCCTCTCTGCCCTTTGCTGATCCTGACGGTCAGTCTTGGATTCCGTTGCTACCTTTCTGGTGGAGAAGAGATACTGGTGTGAAGGCTCTTTTCACTCCACACTTCCCAGCTTACCAGTACGGATGAATCCGTCCCTGGCCTCACCTTTCAGTGCTTTGCTCTAAGTAGCAATCACTGCCAGGATAATCTCGTCCACGACTGGTGAGCAAGGTTCCATCTGTGACCCGGTCTTATATTGGCTCTCCCAGATGTCCAGCAAGGTTGCCTCTGCCCTTAGTGTCTCTGGTCCACGCAGTAAGTCAGCAGAACGCCAGCATGAGTCAAGTGACCACAAAGAATGCTGTCGTGATGGTGCCCACTGACAGTCCTGTTTCGCTCCACGCCTTCAGGCGTACCAGTACGGATGAATCCGTCCCTGGCTTTACCGTCTGGTGCTTTGCTCCAGCAGGATGTCACTTCCCGAAATAGCCCAGTACATAATTCTCAACGCTGCAATCATGTTCGCAAAATTAGCAACTGGTTCTGCTGTGACCGCTGTCGCTGTACTTCGCAAGACTGGTGAACTTCGAGTGTCGCAACAGCCTGCTTCACTCAACCTCTTCCAAGGCTTACCAGTACGGATAAATCCGTCCCTGGCATCACCATTCAGAGGTCTCGTTCTTCAGGACTGCTGTTGAACTCTCAGCATTACAGACGACATGTCTGTAATAAGGCACATTTTTGTTTTGAAAAAGACTGTTAATTACAGTTCTGACGCAGTCGCACAAGGACAAGTCCACAAATGTATATCTTTACAAGCAGAAGGATACTGTATCTTACTAATTATCTCATAACACTGCTGTTTTCGCGGTCTTAAGCGAGTCCTGGCTATTCTCGGAATCACTGTTACGAAGGCAAAACAAAAATGAGCGTCTGGCTCACCCTGCTGCGCCGCCCCACTTATTCTCGCTATCTCCAAACAAGTGTAACACCCATCCGTATTTCCGTATCTCGTCACTGTCATAACTCCTCGCGCGTATCGTACTGCGCGTGTCATACGTTCGTCACAGAGACTGCTACAGCAAGTGTCACAACCCGGCTGAGGTACACGATAAGCCGTGGTTTGTGACACGGCATCGGCGTCCGCCGTGCCGGCCCCGCCTGTCATCCCTGTCTCGCAGGTGGACGATGTGGAGCCCTCGCCAACTCAATCGGCGCGGGTGACCACCACGGAGGCGACGTGCGGTGAGTTCGGAGGCTTCGTGCAGACAGTTAATCATGCCGCCGTCCACCCGTCTGACCTGACAGGTTACGACACGGATGACTACGAGGACTTCGCGGACGGCACTTTCGCTGTGAAGCCGCGGGCTCCGGCCGGTACTGTCGGGTGCGGTGTGCCACCTTTCGGCTTTGGCAAGCCGGCGATCGGGGCTCTCGCGGTGCTTTCCCTCTTCTGCATTTCTTTTGCAGGTGTGGCTGTTTCGGCTTCCACGGCTTCTGCTGTGTCGGCCTCTGCATCGGCTACGGAGATGCCTTCGCCTGGTGGTGATCTCGAATGGGAAACTCCGTCATTTTACTTTACGAATGATTTTGTTGATTCAGTGAACCCGGCTCAGGGTTTCTTGTTGGCTGACAATGTGCCACCGCTTGAGCCGCCTGAGCCCCCTGACCTCTTTCAGGACCTTGCTCAGGCAGATTTGAGTTTCGACATGGCCTTCTTTTACGGTATGGCTCTACATGAGAGAGGTCCGTTCGGGAATCCTCCCTTCGGATCGGACTTGAGTGAGGCCACCGCTGACTACTTTGGTGCTGTCGATTGACTTCTTGTTCACTCTGGATGCACACCAACATGGTGGTGTGCGGAACTCCGGTGACTTCAACAATTTTTCTGGTTTATGGTTTTGATTTTGACATCTACAAGTTATCTTCTGGCTTGCTAGCTCGGTGCTTTTCAGTTGTTTAGCGGGTGCACAATGCCCGTAGGTTTCTGCACCTGTGCTAGCTAGAGGGTTTCCAATTTGTGTTTCAGAATTGCACAGTTGGATTAGCAGTTAGGTCTGTCAACCTGGCTCCTGCCCTGACTTATCTTACATTATCTGACTCTCCTAGACAGTCACCACCCACAGTGCTGGGGTGGTGTGCTGAAATCTGTATAGGCAGCCCTGACCGGGAGTCCCGGTGCAGGCCCCTATGACAGACTCCTAGGCCAACACTGGACTGCTGACTAATCTATAGGTTCGTGCTGTGACACACGCCGTGTCACAGGTAGGCTAGACTCCGAAACCGTCGTCCGAGACCGTTCCGGGTATATCTAGCTTAGGGTTTATTTATCTTGACACAGTTTATCCACACACAGTTCGGGACCTCTGATATCTAGTGAACTAGGATATTCCGGTACATGCTGGGTACATGGTTCCTCGTACACATGTACCAGACGTGTACCAAATGGCAGACTAGTGCATGTTGGGTACATGTGAACGCACCCCCTTAGTACGACGTGGGTTCATAGTTACCCCACGCGTGTTATAATTATATGGCGTGCACATGTACCGACACTGTACCATGTGTGAATTTAACAATGTACATTTAACAGTGTACCACGGGTGTCCCAACGGTAACATCCAATGGTAACAAGTAACGGTAACATCCAACGGTAACCTGAGTACATATGCGGTACACATGTACCCGTCCATGGGTACATGCCGGGTACATGCGCCAGCGGCATACAGGAATCACTCACCTTCAAGGAAACTCGACGTTAAGGAAACAGTCAGCGTTTCGAGGGGGGTACCCAACTCGATGAGAAAAGCTGGCTGGATTTTCCGACTTATGAGATGGCCTGAAATAAGGAAAATGACCGCTGGCTGCCTAGCTGGAGAGGCATTTCTTAAACTAAGAAAACTTTGCCGGGAAATTGACAAATATGGTATATTTGATGGGTTTTCATGATTTTTTGCACAAAACTTGTCTTAAAGGTTTAAGTTCCTGATGATAGTCTGTTTCAGAGATAATGTCGTCATCTAAATCTTGCTTTAATTTCTTTAAGCTGCGCACGACTCTCAGGGTCCATTTTCTCGGAAATTGGACACCTTAAGAAAACGGGCTGGCTCGGGAAGGTGTCCACGTGGATGGTTATGGAATTCGCTGGCTGACTCACGAGATCGCGGTCCACTATCCATAGCGTTCTCATAGGCCGCTGGCGCTGGCGGGGGTACCCAACTCGATGAGAAAAGCTGGCTGACCTGGATTTTTCTGTTTTCTTACAGGTGGGTGATTACTGCAGGGTACATAAATAGACGCGTGTACCCGTCGTGTACCCGTTCGTGGGTACATGCCGGGTACGCATGCCTCGCCGCGAGCAAGTACATGTGTACGCGCGGGCAAAGTACACGTGTACCCGACATGTACCAAACCCCGTTTTTTACTGTTTTGGTACACGTCGGGTACACGTTGGGTACACGTTGGGTACACGTTGGGCACACGTCCCGGGTACATGTCGGGCACATACAGTATGCACTGGGCTTTCCAAAATTTGTAGGGGCACCACGTGGCGTGAGGAGTCCGCCTACGCCACCCTCTCCCACACGCCTCAGCCCCCTGGTGGTGGCTACCGCCCCAAGGCGGCCAACGATCGCCCCCCCCCTCAGCGAGCGCCTTCGGCTCCAGCTCGTCTTACGCCGTCAAGCCCGTCGGTAAATGGGCGGCCCAGCCACCCGGCTCTCTGGTGAAGAAATGGGTTGGCACCGGATTCCCCTGCCTTGTCTGTTTCCGCATGTGGGCGTTGACGGACAATCACGCCGACACCAAAGGTACGTATCTGCCCGTTCACGTGTAAGGAGGCCTTCGGGCCGGATCGCGCCCCCGACTCAGCGCAGCCAGCTGGCAGCCGACCAGCACCGCCCTCAGCCGCCACCATCGCACACCTGGCTTCGCCTGCTGCAGAGCAGGTCAGTGTCAACAACGGAGACGGGTTAATCCACGGAGACGGAGACGGGTCCGCTAATTCGTTGGCATCCGTCTACGACGTAGCCCGCCGAAGGCGGGCTTCGGCCCGGACTGTATCCGTGGGGATCCCGCCGAAGGCGGGATCCGGCTACGTCGTAGCCCGCCGAAGGCGGGCTTCGGCCCGGACCGTATCCGTGGGGATCCCGCCGAAAGCGGGAGCCGGCTACGTCGTAGCCCGCCGAAGGCGGGCTTCGGCCTGGACCGTATCCGTATCCGTCGAAGACGGCCCGGTTCCTTTGTTGACACTGCTGCTGAGGCATCTCATTTGATTAGAGAGGACCAACCAAGAAGGGGGGTTGTATCGTACTAAATTGTTTTGAAGTCAGAGTTATATAGTTACATTTACATGGTCCATTGACCAATGTTAGTGAATATTGATGGGTAAGACTAAAAGAAGCGTTTTTCTTTTGGTACAGCGCCGATCATCTGCAAAATAGTTTAGTGAATATCATCACGTGTAGTGAGTATCATTATTTGCAGTGAATATCACCATTTTATCTACTGTGAATAGCATTATCTGCCGACAGCAGACTGCAAGAAATATCGTCATCTACGGTGAACGACGCCATACCTGTACTCTACGGTGAATAATTAATATATAGCCTAGGCAAAGAAGTCTTAAACAACGAATCATTACCAATCTCTTAAATAATCCTTACCAAACTCTTAAATAATCCGCCTATATTAATATTGATACATCATCCGATCATCGCAAGACCCCCTCATGATAATATATACAGTACCGTACGCTGATTATTTCAAGGTTGGGCTTGCGCAGGGGTGCGTGTTACGTGCAAAAACCTTTGAAAAACTTTTTATTCGATAAAGATGTCCCCTAGATCTATGTGAACGCATTGCGCACTTCAGGGATGAAATTGGTCACGATATGTGAAAGTTATGGTCGATTGTCTATTACCCAAAGTTGGGGTAACCCAACCTAAAGGGGGTTTAAGTAATGGTACCCCAACTTAGTTCCGATGGCGCTATCGAGAGCTGTAGTTACCGGATGCTATATTTTATTAGCTCAAAATGACGGCGAAAATGTCCTCTTTCGTACACGTATATGCATGGTTAGGCAAATCCATTTGATCGGTGAGAAAAATGGGTAAATATGCAAAGGGGTGCAAAACTGTGTGGTATTTTCAAGGAATTTTGGGGGTTTTTAATACCCATGCTTCTTCAATGCATATTTTGAGGGTCAAGATGACCTCGAATCAAATTTTTGACACGACATTAGCGAAAAAGCAACTCGAGAACGTGCCAACATAGGTCTCCAAATTTTCATAGGCGCTTCGAGGAAGCCCCCACGTGCTTTTGAAGCTAAGTTGGGTTAACCCAACTTTACAAAAATGACAAATACCCATGCCACTTCAACGCATATTGTGAGGGTCGAGATGAGCTCGGATCAAAATTTTGACACGACATCAAAGAAAGAGCAGCTCGAGAACTTGCCAACATAGGTCTCCAAATTTTCACAGGAGCTTCGAGGAAGCCCCCACGTGCTCTTTAAGCTAAGTTGTGTTAACCCAACCTAACGTCGGGTAATAGACACGATACCGCTCGGGTTTCGCCCATACTTAACCATACCTACGCGCATACTTGAATCGCCTATATCTCGCGATCTAGAATCCGGAATCTTTTTGCATGAAGCGCCCTCGCGCAAGCCCAACCTTGATTTGCGCTTCACATTAACTTTAGTTATGAAATAACATCGCATGAGGCTCCGAAAAATGCTCGTATCCAAGGGATCCGGTGAAAGGCAGGATCCGGCTACGTCGTAGCCCGCCGAAGGCGGGCTTCGGCCCGGACCGTATCCGTGGGGATCCCGCCGAAGGCGGGATCCGGCTACGTCGTAGCCCGCCGAAGGCGGGCTTCGGCCCGGATCGTATCCGTAGGGATCCCGCCGAAGGCGGGATCCGGCTACGTCGTAGCCCGCCGAAGGCGGGCTCCGTCGAAGACGGTCCGGCTCCGTTGTTGACACTGGAGCAGGTGCCTACAGGCGATGTGGTGGTGCCGGGGGCACCGAACCCTGAGCCAGTCGCATCGTTCCAGACCGTGATCGCCGACTTGGATCCGCCTGATGCTACATATCACGAGGGAGGCCTTGATGCGGAGGACTCCACTGCTGTCGATGGCATGACGCCTGCGGCCTTCGCCTCCGCGGTCCACGGCTCCACGCCGACGAGGACTTCGACTTCCCCGCCTATCGTGAGCCCAAGTGGTGGCAGCCGCCTATCATTGGCGCGGCGGCAGCCTCCAGTCTTCAATTGCAATGAGCAGTTGTAGGAAGATGCTTACCCCTGACCTGCAGTGACTTAGATGTTCGAGCAACGCCGTGCGCACGGATGTGCTTCTAGTTGGGCTGGAAAAGGCCCCTTAGGCTCTAACATTTTAAGCGGACTTTGGGTTAGGTTTAGGGTTTGCAGCTTGCCATGGCCACTCATCCCTTCGGGGTGAGGTGGTGTCACGGGAGTATTGAACTTTCCCCCACTGTATGGGGATACAGTCCCTCCGTTGTTCACCCCTCGCCCTGAGTGGCCCTGTCACCCTGTCACCTTGTCATCCTGCATCCGACATCCGTCCGACCTTCGCTCACTGCGATAAAACACTTCAACTATTTTATCTTATTCAGTTTAGCTTGACCGGACCACCGCCTGTGCTTGTTCTGTTACCACCGTGATATATATATATATATATATATATATATATACATTTTTTGTCAAAAGGCGAGCGTTGACCGTATCGTTGACCGACCCGAAGTGAGTGAGCCTCACTGCAGCTATGTGCGAGAAAATAGCATGAAATCCAAAACAAGCGGTTCACACCACTTACGGAACATGGCATATGTATGCGGAGTCCGAATCAACAATCAGAATTTGCTGCCGCGGCGTATATCGAAAGCATGCATGGATCTCGCTCAACTCTCCTACGGTTTGATGCGGACCGTCCCCCGACATCCCATCAATTCATCGTGACATACTTGATACTAGCGTATGTTGTGGTGCATAAATATGCCGTGTTCCTTCGAGTGTCATAACACTCGAAGGAATTTAAAACAGCGCGGGGTGATGACTATCATCCCGTCAAGTTGGGACCGCGGTTGAGGCCAACTTGAAAAGTCAACCGCACATCGTTGCATGCGTTTTCCCGGCGGTATGTGCCCAACGCCCAAGCGGTGGTAGATTTTCCCACCGTATAGACCCCATTGAACGTTATTCCGACGGCACTTCACGACTTGCGTTCAAGCTGGCACAAAAGATGCAAGGATGGTTTTCTGTTTTTTATCGCGATTTTCGGCGCGCTCGATTTCGACAGACGACCGACGGAATGTATACTCTTGCACTTTATGTGTTAAGACCAAAGCAAACGTACTTACCTTACTCGACACCTTACGGGCGAATTGCCTGCCTAAAATCTGGGTGGGCAGCCCTATCTGAGAGTCTCAGCTCAAGCCCCCACTCAGATTCATAAGTCCTATCTGAGTATGCATATAGATAGGGTACGAGTAGTAGTACAATAGTTGCTATGACCGTTCATGGTTTCCGGGTTTCTAGGTTTGTAACTGTCTATCTCTTTTATCAATATCACTTATATTTATCCAAACCCCGAGTTCCGATTACCAGTGATATATATATATATATTCACCCGAGATATACCGGCAGTATATCGGGATTGCCATACTGCTCATACATAATGATCTTGTTTTCAAGGAACTTATTCTCATATTTTCGGCAATAACTCGAGTTCTAGAGATCCATTTGCCACCATTCTTCGCATACCTTATATTATGGAACTAGGTGGATGATATGACACCTAATTATCAGTTTATCACACTGCATGTGCACGCATGAATATATATGTGACCCACCATCACCATACTTAAGAAAATTCGGTTGAACAACTGCTGGGGGCATTTTGGGGCATGCGCCATGAATATGATACCACTATTGACTTGATGTTATGACCGGAGTGGGCGATGACGTATCATGGTGTATATCAATGAAAAAAAAATACCATGTCCTTAATTTGAAGCCTTTAGAGCACTCCCCATAGACCACGCTTTTGTCACCTGCCAGCAGAATACCCCTGCACTTTCCACCAAGTCCCCCACTCGATATACCGAGTTTGGTGGACATTGAAGGGTTGAGGGACCTCGCCCAAGTCCCCAATATTTACACTAATACTTCATAATAAATATCCAATAGTTGACTACCGTGGCAATTATGGATGTTTCCGCGCTCATACTGACCCCATACTGCTAAAAACGAATTCGCCCTTACGGTGTTAAACAATCAAACCACGCGAATGATCGAGCGAGATGGTGACACGACTCATGATTGGACCGACTGTGGACTTGGAGCACAAAAAGTTGTAGAGGCATCAAAAGGCATGCCAAAATCGTGTCCACCTCGCAGACCCGCGAGAGAGTATATATAAATATACAACTGTATAACGATATATATATATATATATATGTGAAATTGCAATTAAACGTGCGATTAAAGAAAATTAAGTTATAGGGAATTTACTGAAAAGTATTTACAATCTCATGACGTGCGATTGAATAGAGTTATATATGCTCTTTATGTTTTAAGACCAACTATCCATGTATAATTCATATATTTTCAAGTCATACTCTGTGTATTTCAAAGGCGCGGTAAATTAAACGCCACCGGTAATGAGGAGGAGGAGACCTAGACTCAGCGCCTCCCTTCAGGGCGTGTGGGGGAGGGGGCTAATTGGCGGGTGGGGACCGACTGTGGCGTATCAGGGCAGATTTTTTCAAAATAGCTGGTCTTTAGAACATTGAAACTTCAACATCGAACGAAGCCAAGAGAAGAGCTACATGCAAAATCATGATTCGTGTCCACTTTATTCGACTTCGCGAAGTAATTATAGGGGGGCACGTGAACGTACGGGTCGTGGGAGAAAATATGAATCCCCGATCATCTATCATGTACGATGTAGTCGAACACCTGCAGTCCTGCAAAGTGTCTCGCACCTCACGGAACGATACTGTACGGCATACCCGATAGGGTACGATAGGCACAACGCTCAACGACACAACTTCGGACAGCGCCGACTAGACGAGAGGCGTAGACAAACGTTGAAAAGAGGTGTCACTGTGTCACTGTAGAGTCGGTAGTCGTCAGTCGAGCTGTATAGTCTAATGAGAAGTTCATGGTTTAAACCACGGAATTTCGACCACAGTCGAACTCGACCACGGTTTGTCGAGTTCAACCACGGTTTGGAATAAATCCCCGGAAAATTCTGCCTGGGTGGTGAGGGATATCCACGTCGCGTCAGCGTCGGTTTCGTGGTTGAACACCACGAATTTTGTGGTTGAACTCGACAAACCGTGGTTGAGTTCAACCACGAAACTCGACCAGCACGCTTTCAGAACTGTATGTCATCACGATGTCAGCAAATGTCGAAGCACGACCCCCCACCCTCAGGGGGGGTCCCTTAAATAAAGTGCGAAACCATGGATTACCCCCCAAATCGATTTTAGGGGGTGATTGGGGTTGGTCATTTTTTTTGTCAGCGCGGGGCAAAATAATGCCCTCGATCCTCGTCCCAAGGGGATCGAATAACGCCCGATCATTCCATTATTTGATATCGGCTGATAGTGATACTCAAGTGGTACCTAACGATCGATACTGATAGCTACTGTTCTCTATAGGTCGATGCTGATTTGTATTTTCCCCTAACAGATTGATAATGATATTTTCTTCAAAGCATATCTCAAATTGGTCGATAGTGATATTACAAAAGCGCCTACCGATTGTTCGGTTCACTGAGCCGATAATCTGCGATCATCTTATAATCGATCATCAAACATTGACCACAACATATCAGGGTAACAGAGAGGCACAGAGACCCATCCGATGTGTGTCCACGTATTCACCATCCGCGGCGCAATTGTTGGATTGCTTCGTGTGACTGCTGTTTCTTAAAAGCTGTCAGTTCCCCTTTTAGAGCTGCAATTGTCATATTCCTGGCACCTCCACCCGACAACATTAGTTTGCTACACCGATTAAGATTGCCTTCGAGAAGTCCAGATGCGTTGGAATGGGAAAAGGTCCATTGCACCTTCAAGAGTTGGAAAGATTCAAGTAGAACCAATGCGAAATACCTGCACCTCGTAGTGAAGCCTACAGTGTCCAGACCAACTTGCTCCGATATGTGGTGAAGCGTATATCTCTAAATGCTGGGTAGAGTGATTCACTAGTGTTCCATGCCAAACAGCGTAGAAAAGCCGAGTTATATAATCCTCACCCCCGGGATGGGAAGGAAGGGGGCGCACTTCTCATCGAGCTGGTATTGCAGTGCCCCACTCTGTGCTTCCGCCATCATCCTTGCAGCTTCATGCTTGATGGCCTATATATTTCATGCGCCGCATTTCCCCAATCAAACAATTTCGGTGCAACCTTTACCAAGTGGCAACTGGCAACAAACGCAGCGGTCTAGAATATTTATTTCTGAAACAACAAAACGCCGCCAGTATGCCCCATAACAAAATCTTTGGCCGAGGAGAGAGATACTTGACGTGTCTGCTGCTGACACCAGACTAAGCTGCAGGGGGGGTGGGGGATATGTGTCTTTAACACATAAGCTGCTTCATCTAATGGAAGTGCCATTTAAATGGTGCTCCACTCAGGGAGCTGCCACGTGGCATTTAGCACATGGGTGGACCGCACTGCTGTTAAGTGTGGTGAGCAAACAACACAGCAATATTCAAGACGGCTCACACCTCCTCTTGCTTCAATCTCAACTTGTCGTCTTCATACTTGTCCGCTTCAACGTGCCTTCTCCGTGAGGCCTGGGCAGAAGCCCCCTCCCCGCTCCTGTCAACTTTTCAACTTACGACAACCTCTGTGGACTCACTGCACGATGCCTCGTTTGCACCGTTAGGATGCTCCCACAGCTCCTACCACCACAGAGAATCGACAGACCAGGGAGCTTCATAGCAAGCCTCGTCTATGCCAAGGCGAGAATTCCAAGTGTCAAAATCGGAATGTGCTCTGAGCCTAAACAGCGAAACAATCCATAGAGCAGTCATGGCTCACAACTCTGGTGAAGCGTGACACCCGGAGGATTCTTGCCGGCCGCATCGGATAGGATTCAACAAGGTGCAACTTGGGAGCAATGAGGGGGCACAGCCTCAGAGCACCTGAGAGGCCTGTGCTACTAGAGCAGCTTGGTGCGCGTCCACTGTTAACCGCATACCCCTCCCCGTCCCCTCATATTTGTTGACCCTCAGTGGGATGCCCTTTTTCGTTTTTTTCTACTCGCGGCCGGCCGAGCTCGAGAGTGCCGCGCCACGCGCAACCTCCGACGGCGATTTGCTTTCTTTGTTCTTCGTGCGCGCCGGAACCACAGCATCTTTATATCCGTCAAGAAAAGCCCTCTTGAGTAACATCGCTTTTGGCAGGGCATCATTTGGACGGCCCTCTTGTACTGCTGTTTGTCCGCGTCTGCGCTGAACCGAAGCGAGGCCTCTCTTCACGCGCTCACACATTCGCCGCCTCAGAGAGCATACTTGCACAAACTTGCTACGATTGGAATACCGTTCCTTCCTCCTCACACACCTCCTTCGTGCTCGCAGCATCGCAGCCCACCAGAAGCGCCAGGTCAGCCACCAACAGATAGCAAGCGATCCTTCAAAAGCGTGCGGTAGCAGCTACCACGTGTTCGGTGCTTTGAAATGCGGCTTCTTATGCTCTGAGGTGAGAGGCCTTGGCGCATGCCGGTGCCGGTGCCGGCTTCTTATGCTCTGAGGTGAGAGGCCTTGGCGCATGCCGGTGCCACTGCGCCTCTCTTTGGAGGGGCGACACAGGACACGGCCAGTGGTCGAGGGGACATGGTAGGGGAATGCAGCATACTCTACAATGATTCAAAAAGGAGTGCGGGTGGGAGCACACTGGAGGCGTTCCGTTCGCTCTTGTGATCCAGGGACACCCGCGCCAGCATCAACCCCTGCAGCGCCTCGCCATCCCATGGCATCCATCCGCATCAGGGGGAGGTGCATGGCTCTGGGTGAGGTCCAAACTACCCGCCTGGTGACGTACACACGGTCAGGAAAATGGGGGGGAGGCGCACATGGGCGCGGTTGACACATCACGCCTCCACGAGCTGTAATGATCATGGCGCAGAGCGCACACAACTGGCGCACACAACTGGCGCACGATGCCGTGCAGCTGCTACGCTCGGTTGTGTTTCACTGCCGTGACATGGCGTACCAGCTCCACGGTCTCGTCACGCGCCGACACCACGAGGGCCACTGCCGGTTGACCTCTACGAACCTCGCGGGAATGACGTGGCCACGACAAACAGCGCACCAGCACAACATTTCAGACAGCGGTGACGAGGTTCGATCGTGTCACCCCTCCACCACATGCATCCCCTCGCCAGTGCCGTGTCACCTCAACCCTGGCTCCTTCTTATGCAGACTTTCCGAGTCCTGCACCGGCGCTTGCATGGCGCAGCATGATTGGTTAGACTGAGGGCTGCATTGCATTTCAGACACACCTGCTCGTTCTGCTGTCCCCCCAGCTCACGCTCGAGCGCGCCGCACCTGCATGCTCGTGACGACCTTCCCGCCGCCTTCATCGTTGCAACGGCGTGGCCTCATGGTGTTGACCGTACTGAGAGGAACCCGGTTCAGGTGTTGGAAGGCGCACCACTCGACGAGGCTAGGGTTTTAGTGTCGCAACAAACTGTAGGAAACACGAATCTGGCATTGATGCATATCGGAGGAGACGAGTGCCAGCTTAAGTACACCAAAGCTGGACGCAGAAAAGACAAGTGGGAGAACCGAAGGCTTGGAAAAACTAGTTCGTCGACTCAGGGAAGTTCAGAGGCCACTTGCAGACCCTTGATCGTGGGGTGGAAGTTTCAGAGGCCACTTGCAGACCTTTGATCGTGGGGTGGAAGTTTCAGTGGCCACTTGCAGACCCTTGATCGTGGGGTGGAAGTTTCAGAGGCCACTTGCAGACCCTTGATCGTGGGGCGGAAGTTTCAGAGGCCACTTGCAGACCCTTGATCGTGGGTGGAAGTTTCAGAGGCCACTTGCAGAGATCCCTTGATCGTGGGGTGGAAGTTTCAGAGGCCACTTGCAGACCCTTGATCGTGGGGTGCAGCAGCGCCTCCTCGCCCCGTGTCATGTAGCTCGGAAGAGAAGAAGGAGGCTGAGAGGAGTTCGCCCTCTCGGTGCCGCGGCAGCCCACGATCAAGGGTCTGCAAGTGGCCTCTGAAACTTCCACCCCACGATCAAGGGTCTGCAAGTGGCCTCTGAAACTTCCACCCCACGATCAAGGGTCTGCAAGTGGCCACTGAAACGTTTCTGACGAGGCAGAACAGTTTTCTCCCGCTCATCGTTTCAGCGTTCAGCTTTGATATATCTGAGCTGGCACTGTCCAGGAATGCTCCTTTCGGGTGCAAGAGGAGTTCCAAAGCAAGCCCCAAGCTTTCCGCCTCGCAGCACCACACAGCACTCCCAGGAGACTCAAAGTCTTTCTGCTGCCCCATTCGCTGCGTGGGTTTGGCATTCTTTTATTTGATAGTGATAATCATTCCACAAAATATTCTTTGACTTTGAATCGCTTTTCTCCCCAACTCTCGTTCGGGGCTGCGCAGGAAATAGCTGAGTGCTCTGCAAAACAGCGCGCGTAGGCAGAGACCGCACTGAGATGCTGGAGTGCTTCCTTAAGAAGTAAAGTGACAGGCAGAGCACAGCAGCAGAGTAACGTAGTAGAGTACAGTAGTAGAGTACAACAGCGGAGTACAGCAGCGGAGTACACTAGTAGAGTACAGTTGCAGAGTATATTACTGGATTATAGTAATAGAGTACAGCAGCGGAGTACAGTAGCAGAGTACAGCAGCGGAGTATATTACTAGATTATAGTAATAGAGTACAGCAGCGGAGTACAGTAGCAGAGTACAGCAGCGGATTACACTAGTAGAGTACAGTAGCGAGTACAGCAGCGGAGTACACTAGTAGAGTACAGCAGTAGAGTACAGTAGCGGAGTACAGCAGCGGAGTACACTAGTAGAGTACAGCAGCGGAGTACAGCAGCGGAGTACACTAGTAGAGTACAGCAGTAGAGTACAGTAGCAGAGTACAGCAGCGGAGTACACTAGTAGAGTACAGCAGTAGAGTACACTAGTAGAGTACAGCAGTAGAGTACGAGCAGAGTACACTAGTAGAGTACAGCAGTAGAGCACAGCAGCAGAGTACAGCAGCGGAGTACAGTAGTGGAGTACAGTAGCGGAGTACACTAGTAGAGTACAGCAGTAGAGTACAGCAGCGGAGTACAGCAGGAAACCACTCAGAATACGAAGCGGCGGAATGGCTATTTGCCGCACTTTGATAATTGATGGGGAAACTTGCTGTTCAAGGGAGTCCGTGGATCTCCGGGACACATTTTCCTCATTCAATACGAGATTTCGTCACATCGCGCGCGTCATGGCGCGCCGCTGCGTATTACGAGCTATGCGCGCGCGCTCTGAAGTCCACTTTGCCCTCCTCAGCTCGATCGATGCACTTCTCAGATCACGGAGATGGTGCGGGCTCGGACTCGGCCATGCTGGTCAGCACGAGGGGGCAGACATGCCGGTCCAGGCGCGGCACTTGCGCGCGCCACAGGGCACGGGAGCCATCGTTCCGCGGCACTCACCGCTCCTGCAGCTTTGTCTTCTCCCTCGCGAGTGCATCCCTCTCTTCAGCGAGCGCGCCCTGTTCCCACAGTCCGCGTTAGGGAGCTGGGGCTGCGCCAGGCTGGACCCTTCCCGGCAGTCCGAGACTGCCGCATCCGATTAGAGCACGAGCACAGCTGGCGCCAGGCTGGCATGACCTGTTTCTGAACAGTGGCGCCAGGCTGGCATGACCTGTTTCTGAACAGAAGGCGGCATGCCACATACACCTACGAACCACTCTCTGAGCTCATGCATGCGTCCCTGTCCGCAGTAGTGCGCGTGCCCGAGTAAGCGCCACGGAGGGGCGCGAGGGCCTTGGCGAGTGCAGATTGGGCTCACATCCATTGAGCACGAGCGGGATCCCAGCACGTCGCGCATCTGCCCATCCGCCTCCATCAGCCGCTGGTTCAGCAGAGTGACCTGCGTAGCCCCTCCCTTGAACCACGCCCTGCCATCGCTGCTCCTGACATAAGCCAGCATAATACTAGCAGCCGTGCGGCCACCATCCAGTGGTTACGAGGGCGCCATACTGTAGCAGATCAGTCCGCCTCTCAGTTTGTATTAGCGGGGGCGCCGTGCAACGCTTCGGAGACAGGCTATTGGCCGATTCAAAAGGAAGCGAAAGTGCATGGGGAAGATGGAGGTTGCCACGTGGCACAGTTCCTCTTATTCAGGACCTGAATGCAATGGAGATGGAAGATCTGAGCTTGGCATAAGAGCCCACCAGGGTTGCAAACAACCGCCAGACACCTAGGTTGTAAACTCTTTGATTGTATACAAAGTGTGGCACCCGTGACTGTAGCTTTAAAACCTGTTTTCCTTGTGGCATTGCTCAATGCCTTGCTGAACTCCACTTGCATTTACCCAAAGGCTTCTCCATCGACTCCTAAATAAGAGGAGCAGTGCCACGTGGCAACCTCCCTCCTCCCCATGCACTTCCGCTTCCTTCTGAATCTGCCAAAGATGGGTCGAGGTGTGACCTGAGCACGGGCGGCGGTGGTGGCGTTTCTTTCGCTCTGTATTTGTGCTTTCATGTCCATAAGCTCCCTGTTCACTGCAAAACCCCCCTTCCGCGCGCGCCACAGTGATACACGCAGTGTGGGCAGCCACTACGGCATGTTTCTTCAGTAGTCAGTCTCAAATAGTCAGGATGTGGTTCGACGTTCCACATGGCACATCTGATGCTGTGTTGCAAGGCCCGGCAGGGATTGTCATGAGAAGGACACAGCGGCGGGAAGAGACGGCCGGGATGTTCGCTACGCGACTAGTTGGGTGGTATGAGGTCACTCAGCTACTAGCACAAACGATGCCCGGTTGCCCAAGTGGTTGCCCTACTCATTTGCTTCACCAGTTGTGGATAAGGTTGCGACTCAAGCAAGTTGTCATGGACAGACTTCATGATGACAAGCTTGACCTCCAGCTCTCGCACATCTGGGAAGCCTCGCATCCTGGGTCGAGGCCAGGGGGGCCTTCGGGATCCCAATCGGACGGAGGGGGCCTTCGGGATCCCAATCGGATGGACGTAGGTGAGCGGGGCAGTGAACACAGTCATCAGCGGCTCAGGAGCCCCGTCGGATGCTTGCTTGCTGCAGCCTGGAGCTGACTAGCCAAGACACTACCAGACTCATCAAGCTATGCTGCATTACTTGGCACATGCGGTTTTTATATCGCAGACCATACTTCAAAAGCGGAAGTTGCAGCTATAATTACAACGGTGCTTACAGCGCCGTCAAAGACCACCCAGGCACTCCATGCGCTCGCTCGCTGCGGCACCCGCCAGAGGCCGCTCGGGCCCTCAACCGCGCACCTTTCTCCCGCCACGCATCGTCCTCCTCGTTCTTGGAACTCGCGCCTATCTCCATCTACTCGCCCTCAGCCAGCCAACTCTCACACTTGGCGGTTGCACGAGGAACGGCTTGGAGTCAAGTGCGAGTGCAGTAAACATCCCAAGCAGCAGCGGCAGCCCTGCAGGCGAGCCGTGCCAGGCATGCAGACCCAGCGGCAGCCCTGCAGGCGAGCCGTGCCAGGCATGCAGACCCAGCGGCAGCCCTGCAGGCGAGCCGTGCCAGGCATGCAGACCCAGCGGCGGGCCATTCCATAGACGCATGCGAGCTCCTGTGCAGGTCCAGAGCGACTCGCGGCGATAGAGGCTCTAGGAACCGGCCGTGCGCGGAATCGTGATCCCTGCGCCCCACCTACTGCAACAAGATGGTGGGCGGTGGGCCGAGTCGGACCATAATGTGGCATACGCAATCAGCAGCGGGGTCGCCCCCATTTGTGCGGTGCCACCGCAGACTCAGTGGGTGCTAGATGCGAGGAAGCGTCGGCGCTATAAGAGAACCAGTGAGAAATCTGAGGGGCCCGCCGGCGCAAATTGGGAGCTCAAACTCAGTTTCCCATCAGAAATAACAAGGCATCGCCCGCTGCTACATCCCTTTACACAATTCACTTGTGCACTGCTGCCAGGGGGCGGGGGGGCTCCTCAGGCCCAAGCGCGAGGACAATGCGGGACAGGAGGGAGGGGAAAAGCAGGTAAACGAGGGGGCGGCACTGCGGCTGCTGAGTCACCTCTTGCATGGCGGCGCGCATTTGCCTGGAGCCACACTCCGCAGCACGCCGCCCCCCTGTTCAGCCAATGGAAGCATCCTGAAATCCTCCTTCAAGTCCACGCTATTGGCTGAGGGGGGCACTCCCGGGACGCCATTGGCAGGGGCGCGTGGACCTGGGACGTTATTGGCCGGGGGGCGCGCGCCTGGGAGGCTATTGGCCGGGACGCGCGTTCCTGGGATGCTATTGGCCGGGGCGCGCGCTCCTGGGGGGATGCTCGCACATGAAACAGTTCTGCACACCGATGGGGTGGACCCCGTCTCGAAAGCGAGGCGTCACATCAGGTGTGCACTCGCGAATAGCACCGCGGCAGCACAGCTTGCAGGGCACACAAAGCATCCGGGTTTCCAAAAGCGAGGCCCACATTCCACGCGGGACCCACGCAGCCATACGGCCATCTGACAGGCAGCCCCCACAGGATCCAGCTGGCCACCCGGCAACCCCCGCGCAATCTGTGCGGTGCGTCGGATCGATCGCGACGCGCCACGGCAGCATCCTAGGCGGCATCAGGCCCCCTCCCGAGGCGCACAACCTGTGCCATGTCCAGCCTATCCCGTCTGACGGGACGCCTGGGAGCTCACGGGAGTTCCGCTCTTCTGCCGGCGGCACCACACGCAGAGCTCCCACCAAATCCACCAGGGGTTGCTGGGGTGGGGGCGCAGCGGTGCGGGCACGGGCCGCCGCCGGCCTCTCCAGCAAGCGCAGGTGGACTCCACACCTGGCACTCACACGGGCCGCGTTGGCCTGCTCTGCCGCCACCAGCTCTTTCTCCATGGCGCCCTCGTACAGCTGCTGGTCTTTCCGCCGCGAGGCGCGCTCCTCCTGCAGACCCGGCGCCGTCTCCTCACCTCGTCGGAGGTTGGTATACCCGCGATGTCACCAATGCGACATCAACTGGCTCCGTGACTGAATTCGGAATTCCCGGCTTCTAAAGCGCGCGTCGCGTCTCCGGCCCCGGAGCGCAGCAGCGTGGACGTAAAGTGCGCATGTGCCAGGTGCAACTGAGGCGCCGCGCTTTGGCGACGCGACCATGACAAGCGCGGCGCCTCAGAGGAAGAAACAAAGTGGAAGATGCGGGCCGCTGCCCGGACATCGCAGATCAGCGCGGAGCAGATCTCGCGGGTCCACTCGGCCGCCCGTCAAGCCCCGTCACACGCCACGTGGTACGCATCCCGCGCTGGGTCTCTGGGCAAGAGCGCGGTGCCACAAGCATGGCGGGCATGCACCAGGGGCTGGCGGGCAGGCGCCGGGGGCTGGCGGGCAGGCGGGGGCTGGCAGGCAGGACGCACGGGCGGTCGGGAGAGGGCTCACCTCCACCTCACGAAGCAGAGCCGCGCGCTCCCGCTCGAACTCGGAGCGCTCCTGCCGCAGCCTGCGGCCCTCCGCACTCCCCGGTCATCGGAGATTCGGTCATCGGAGATTCAGTCATCTTGCAGGCCTCCATGCGCGCCGGGCCCCGACATGGCGCGGCAGGGAGCCACACCTGATGTCAGGGAGCACCCGATACAGAGCCCGCAGAGCGACCGAGGGGACCCCCCTCCCCCCTTCTCGGGGGCGAGGTTACCCAGCAGGGATCTCCACTTCACAGGAGTCGCCCGGCTACACTGGGCGGCGAGGTGTGGGCAGGAGCACCGCAGGAGGTTCTCTTCGGCCTCCACTTGCGCTGCGGCTGTCTCGAGCTGAGCGGCGCGCAGACACTCCTGCTAGCACCCGCGGCACCCTGCCTGTCACGCGCTCCCGCCTGACACACCGGAAGCAGAAGGAGGGCAGCAAGATCAACCCCTGCGCGCATCGGAGGGCTCTGATCACAAACGCGCATCGGCAGCCCGAGGGACCCCGAGGCAAGAAGGGGGCACCTGCAGCTCCGCCCTTTCATCGATCCACTGATGAATCTGATCCAATGGCGCGGAGGACGGCCGCTCGACTGTGACCATCCGCGGGGGGCTCGACTGCGCCATCGCCAGCTCATTCTGCAGCGCAGCCTTCTCCTGCCCACGTGGCATCCCCCGAGCCGGTCCTCAGAATGCACTCACGAGCGGCTTACAGCGCACCACAGACCCTCCAAAGGGCATCAACGGATCGAGCGGCTTACAGCGCACCACAGACCCTCCAAAGGGCATCGACGGATCGAGCGCATTATCTCTGAAGGGCCCGTCTGATTGCCTGCCCGCTGCAGCCCACTTGAATGTCCTCGCAGCATCGGCCAAGCCGAAAAACTTCCAGGGTCCACGCTGGGCCACCCTCTGCATGTTATGTGCGGCGGGAGCTGCCACTGAGAGAGGCAAGGGGAGGTCGGTGTTGGCGACCGGCTGCGGCTCACCCGCAGGTCCTGCTCGGCGTGGGCTTGCAGCTGCGTCAAATGCGCAGCAAGGTTCGCCCTCTCTCTCTCTGCATCCTGCTTCTCCTGCCTCTATTGCCACGTCGCCCTCCCCGCAACCACATCCCCCGAATAGCAGCCAGCTTAGCCAATCGGGCGCGATCTGGCATTGTGCGTGATCCATGGGCAGGTGGGCAGGCGGGTGACTTTGCACATCCGCATGTACCCTCATGGCTCTCGCCCCCATCTCCTCCACATCAACCCCCTCCCCCTCTGTTTCTCTCCCGCCTACACACCGCCGTGCGTCTCCCCACTGAAACTCTTCCCCCTTCACCTCCCTAACTCCTACCACGTATTCCTGCATCCCTACCATATCTCCTGCCACGTCATCGGTGTGCTTTGTTCGAATTCCTGCACGATGCGTCTTCCCAGATATCCTCCGCATCGCCCGAGACATCACAGCCACATGCCCCCTGCATGCCCAGTAATCTGTCTGTAGCTCCTACCACACTCGCCGCATATCCTCCACATCGATTTCTTGAAGGTCATCCCCATCGCTCACCATCTTCTACCAATATCCCTTCTCCGTGCCCTCACATGTTCTTCCCCCACCCCCACCTTAACATCACAGAAACGAAGAGGTGTCACCCATCCGCTCCCTTCACGCCCTAGCTTTCACCTTCACACACGCCAGCCACCACCACCCCCGCCTTGTGCCACTCGGCCAGACTCGGCCCCGTTCCACTCCGCCCACTTTGCCGCTGTGCTGAAGAACCTCTGCGAATGCGCGCCCTTGGGCAGATGCTCAGGCCCAACCTGGCGGACTCCCAGATCTTGGGCACGGAGCTGCTCAATCTCGTGGCGAAGCTGCACGTTGCTGCGGTCTGCCTCCTCGCGGCGGTACTGCTCCTCGCGGCTGCGGTGCTCTGCATCCTGCCGCCGGTGCGCCAGAGCGTCCAGCTCGCTCTGCCCAGCCGCCCTCACCCTTCATTCCAACCCCACCGCCGGTGCGCCAGAGCGTCCAGCTCGCTCTGCCCAGCCGCCCTCACCCTTCATTCCAACCCCACCGCCGGTGCGCCAGAGCGTCCAGCTCGCTCTGCCCAGCCGCCTCACCTCATTCCAACCCCACCGCCGGTGCGCGGGAGCGTCCAGCTCGCTCCTGCCCAGCCGCTCACCCTTCATTCCAACCCCACCGGCCGGTGCGCCAGAGCGCCCAGCTCGCCTCTGCCCGGCCGCCCGTACCCTTTATTCCAACCTCACCGCCGGTAAAGCGCCAGAGCGTCCAGCTCGGGCCTCTGCCCAGCCGCCCGCACCCTTCATTCCAACCTCACCGCCGGTGCGCCAGGGAGCGGCCCAGCTTCGCTCTTGCTCAGCCGCCCGCACCCTTTTCATTTCAACCTCATCGCCGGTGCGCCAGAGCGTCCAGCTCGCTCTGCCTAGCCCCTCACTCCTTCATTCCATCCCCACCGGTGCGCTAGAGCGTCCAGCTCTGCCCAGCCGCTCTCACCTTCATTCCAACCTCCTACCGCTCGGTGCGCTAGAGCTGGGCCCAGCTCGCTGCCCAGCCGCCTCTCACCTTCATTTCAACCCCACCGCCGGTGCGCCAGGAGCGTCCAGCTCGCTCTGCCCAGCCGCCCTCACCTCTTCATTCCAACCCCACCGCGTGTGCGCTAGAGCGGCCCAGCTCGCTCTGCCCAGCCGCCCTCACCCTCCATTTCAACCCCACCGCCGGTGCGCCAGAGCGTCCAGCTCGCTCTGCCCAGCCGCCCTCACCCTTCATTCCAACCCCACCGTCGGTGCTCCACTGCTCTCTCCACGCAGCCGCTTCTCCAAGGCGCCGCACGCTTCTCACACGCAAGGCTATTTCAGGCATGGCACGTTGATCTTCCGCTCACGATGACACCATCATCGATGATGTCATATCATCATATGACATGACTCGCGGCACGTTGACGAATCAGTTGATACTTCGATGCGGCATACAGTCAGTCCCGAGGTGCGGACTATGGCATCTTGTCATCTCACAGCACTGCGACTGGTGGTTTGATTTTTAAGTGATTTGCGCAGGCTCGTCCTCATCAAGAGCGCCGGGTCATTGCACATCAGGGACATGCGGTGCAGGCTTAAACCTGTAGTGCCCTCAACTTCAGCCGCTCGTCCTGCCGCGATGCCCCTCCTCCTCCCCCAACACACCTTCACAGACGGACTAGAGGGATTTGAACAGCATACCAGGATTTAAAACAGCGTACCACATGCGAGCACGAGGTCGCACAGACGCCAGCACCCACATATGTTCAAACTGGAGTCCACACACTCGCAGATGTTTTCATGGGAGTCCAGGCACCCACAGATGTTTGCCCACGAGCCTCGCTGCCGGCGTGTCAAGACTCCCCCGGTGCAGCCTGCGCGGCTTTGTAGTGCATTGCTCGAGGGAGCCGGCCCACATGAAGCCTGTACACGGAGCATGGGGGGCAGATCAAGGGGTCAGGCAGGGGGAGCATGGGCGCAGGCCAGTCGGTTGCAAACCTCAAGCTGCTGGGCAAGATCAAGCTGTGTCTGCTGCGCCACCTTCCGATCCTGGAGCATCTGCTCCGCCAGCTGGCACCACCAACCAACCCCACTTAAGTATGTCTGCCGCATGACGGCCTTCGTGCTTCCCGAGCGTGACGCCTAGAACGACAGCGAGGTCACCAGAGTACAGGCCTACACGGCGATGCAGAACGCTGCCCCAAGTGCATCGCACGCACCAAGGTGCATTGTCTCCAGCACAATGAGCGCCCCGTGGCATCACTGAAAGTGTCGGGGCTGGAATAAGCCGCAGAACTTTTACTATTTGTGTAACTTCTCCCAAGGCACTAAAGCAACTGGGCGGATTCCTTATGCTCTGAAAATCACGATCGACGGCCAAAAAGAGACCGGGCGAATCTCTTGCGTTGACCAAATTACGATTATGAGCGCATAGCATCCTCGCACACACCTGCGGGTTCACTAAGCGCCAGGCGCATGGCAGGCTGCACGAAACGTTACAGGGTTCACTAAGCGCCAGGCGCATGTCAGGCTGCACGAAACGTTACAGGGTTCACTAAGCGCCAGGCGCATGGCAGGCTGCACACACCTGCGGGTTCACTAAGCGCCAGGCGCATGGCAGGCTGCACAGAACGTTACAGGGTTCACTAAGCGCCAGGCGCATGGCAGGCTGCACAGAACGTTACAGGGCTCACTAAGCGCCAGGCGCATGGCAGGCTGCACAGAACGTTGCAGGGCTCACTAAGCGCCAGGCGCATGGCAGGCTGCACAGAACGTTATAGGGCTCACTAAGCGCCAGGCGCATGGCAGGCTGCACAAAACGTTACAGTGCTCCGCCACTTAGTCGAGAGACAGCGGGCATATGGTGGTGGAGGAGGCACCCCTTGGTAGAAGCTTGGCAGAAGCTTCGGCCATTCCCCATATTGAGGGAGGAGCGGAGCCTTCCATGAGATGGACTCTGGGGAGTGGGGTAGAGCTGCCTTCCACAGAGTGCTGCGAGTGACACCAGACTTGGCATGTGATAATATTTGGCTGGTTACCTCGCACCGCTGCGGGACAAGGCTTGCCGGCCGAGGGGCCGCCTGATCACTGCCCTGTAGGAGACCGAGACTGAGACAGCCTACAGCAGGCCCAGGCTGTGGCAAGGCAGAGCCAGCGCGATATATGGTAAGCAACATGCCAAATCCATGAAATCGGCCGCCGGATGCCCCCCAGCACGGTAGCATAGGACTCCCCCCATCAAGCAGACATACTGGTCACACGATATCATAGCAAGCCTGCGGCGGGATTGATCACACCGATTTGACATGATTCTCTCGCCAAGCAAGCTTGCAGTAAAGCGGAGAGCCCTACATCACTGTCAGATTCGTGTGACACCCTGCGCCCTAAATCACTAGGGGCTTCCTGTGATGCAATACGCCCTAAATCACCGCGGTCTTGATGTGATGCAGTAAGCCCTAAATCAGTGTGGGCTTGCCGTGATACAGTAAGCCCTAAATCAATGCAGGCTTGGTGTGACACAGTCAGCCCTAAATCAGTGTGGGCTTGCCGTGATACAGTAAGCCCTAAATCACTGCGGGCTTGGTGTGATATAGTGAGCCCTAAATCACTGCGGGCTTGGTACGATACAGTAAGCCCTAAATCACTGCGGGCTTGGTGTGATACATTCAGCACTAGTCAGCCCTAAATCAGTGTGGGCTTGCCGTGATACAGTAAGCCCTAAATCACTGCGGGCTTGGTACGATACAGTAAGCCCTAAATCACTGCAGGCTTGGTGTGATACATTCAGCACTAAATCAATGCGGGCTTGCCGTGATACACTCAACCCTAACTCACTGTGAGCTTCATGTAATGCCTTGAGCCCTAAATCACTGTGAGCTTCGTGTAATGCCCTGAGCTGTAAATCACTGTGGGCTCCGTGTAATGCCCTGAGCCCTTTATCACTGTGGGCTCCGTGTAATGCCCTGAGCCCTTAATCACTGTGGTCTCCGTGTAATGCCCTGAGCCCTTAATCACTGTGAGCTTCGTGTAATGCCCTGAGCCCTTAATCACTGTGAGCTTCGTGTAATGACTTGAGCCCTAAATCCATGCGGGCTTGTTGTGATACAGTGAGCCCTAAATCACTGTGAGCTTCGTGTAATGCGGTGCCCTAAATGACGGAGGGCTTGACATGGTACAGCAACCCCCACAAAGCCTGGTCTTGGGCCGGCTTTCAGCAAATTCATCTGTTAACCCAAACCTCGCTGGGAGTGCCTCGATGACAAGAGCGCGTTGAGCAAATTCAATTGTGACTGTTCAACGTCTTTGCTATCGCCCCTTCATATCACTACGCCCTTTGATGCCCCCTACGTTTTACCCCCACCGAAGCATCTGCTCACTCTGCCAACGTCCCCCGGTGAACTTGATTGGTATATCGCTGCATTAAGCCAATCCTGCCACGGGATTGGGCAAATAATGTGTAGACAGGCCGGATTGTCGCGTGACATGTTGACAGGCTGCATCGGAATGTGACATGTCGACCGGGTGCACTGACGCGTGACATGTTGACAGGCTAGATCTAAGGCTTTCCAAAGCTCAGACATTAGAGAACTCACAATCGAAGGCTTCGAGACATGAGTGGCGGCAATCAGCCACTCATGCGCAGCAGTCACAATCGAAGGCTTCGAGACATGAGTGGCAGCAATCAGCCACTCATGCGCAGCAGTCACAATCGAAGGCTTCGAGACATGACTGGCGGCAATCAGCCACTCATGCGCAACAGTCACAATCGAAGGCTTCGAGACACGAGTGGCGGCAATCAGCCACTCATGCGCAACAGTCACAATCGAAGGCTTCGAGACATGAGTGGCGGCAATCGGCCACTCATGCGCAACAGTCACAATCGAAGGCTTCGAGACATGAGTGGCAGCAATCAGCCACTCATGCGCAACAGTCACAATCGAAGGCTTCGAGACATGAGTGGCGGCAATCAGCCACTCATGCGCAGCAGTCACAGTCGAAGGCTTCGAGACATGAGTGGCGGCAATCAGCCACGCATGCGCAGCAGTCACAATCGAAGGCTTCGAGACATGAGTGGCAGCAATCAGCCACTCATGCGCAACAGTCACAATCGAAGGCTTCGAGACATGAGTGGCAGCAATCAGCCACTCATGCGCAGCAGTCACAATCGAAGGCTTCGAGACATGACTGGCGGCAATCAGCCACTCATGCGCAACAGTCACAATCGAAGGCTTCGAGACACGAGTGGCGGCAATCAGCCACTCATGCGCAACAGTCACAATCGAAGGCTTCGAGACATGAGTGGCGGCAATCGGCCACTCATGCGCAACAGTCACAATCGAAGGCTTCGAGACATGAGTGGCATCCATCGGCCACTCATGCGCAACAGTCACAATCGAAGGCTTCGAGACATGAGTGGCGGCAATCGGCCACTCATGCGCAACAGTCGCAATCGAAGGCTTCGAGACATGAGTGGCATCCATCGGCCACTCATGCGCAGCAGTCACAATCGAAGGCTTCGAGACATGAGTGGCGGCAATCAGCCACTCATGCGCAGCAGTCGCGATCGAAGGCTTCGAGACATGAGTGGCGGCAATCAGCCACTCATGCGCAGCAGTCGCTTGCCTTCCAGCTTGAAGCGCTCACCGCGCAGGCCTGTGCTTTAGGTGCGAGGGCGCGGGGCATTTGGCTTACAGAGGTGCCCTCTTTTGTGAAGTTGCGCTGCTCCAGAAGCCGTGTGGCCGGCCCGGAGCCCGGAGTCCTGGTCGGTGACACCTGCCCTCCGCCATGGTTGCTTCAGTGCTTTGCGAGGCCCTGGCAGGAAGCCCTTCACATTAGCACAAGCATTGGAATGGTCTTTTAGGACTTGGAGGACCGTGGACCCAGCCTACAAGACCTGTGGTGTGGCACGCGAAGGGTCGAGGGCGGATCGCTTAACATGTGGTATTGCATCGCTGGTGCGCTGGCCTGCAAATCGCCGACAGTCCAAAACCAAATAAAAAAGAAAACAGTCACACCTCTGACTGCTGCTGCTGCCGCTGCTGGTCCACCACCACGTTCACCATCTGATATGCACCTCGCCCCCTTCCACGCCCCTCAAGCACCTCCGTGGGCACCCTCAGACTGATGATTGTGTTTACGCGCTAGAGCATGGGTGAGAGCAGATGGTCGGTCACATCAGGGGATGGCAGGGGCCAGACCTTGTGCCGGCCGCTGCAGGTGCTGGATGTGGCTGCCCCTTGCAGCGCCCCCACTCCCTAGGCAGTACCCTTTCTAAATCGGTACGTGCCACACAGAGAGGGCATTTCGCAGCTGGGAGATGACCAAGCAGCAGCATGCGCCAGGTGTGGACATTCTGTGAGGCGCCGGCGCTCAGGCTCGGGGCTCGGGATCACCTCCTAGATATGGCGCGGGGCTCGGGGCTCAGGCCTGCCTGGACACCTCCTGGGATGGAGGTGGCGCCGGGCCCGGGCCTCTGTGGATCACCTCCCAGATATGGCGCTGCTCGGGGGTCAGTCACCAGATATGGCGCCGGGCTCGGGCCGCGGCTCGCGGCTCGGGATCACCTCCCAAATATGGCGCGGGGCTCGGGGTTGCCTCGGGCGGCTCGCGGCTCGGATCACCTCCTAAATATGGCGCTGGGGGGCTCGGGGCTCGGGGCTCGGGATCACCTCCTAGATATGGCGCTCGGGGCTCGGGGCTGGGGATCACCTCCTGAAAGCTCCGTGGCTGTAGCAAGCGGCTCGCAGGACCCGTACCGGCACCGCCCGTACCAACCTTCACCGGGGATGTCTGGTCCCGAGCACCCCTTCCCAATTAAAAGCAGGAAACAACTGCGTGCCCACGCATTTCGTCGCATTTGCTCATATGGCCAACGGGCCGTACCGCCGAGCGGTGGTGTTCAGCCGGGAGCCATACGCAGAGCGGTGGTGTTCAGCCGGGAGCCATACGCAGAGTGGTGGTGTTCAGCCGGGAGC
>LGRX02001278.1:34651-55775 GCA_001247695.2 Cymbomonas tetramitiformis | reverse complement strand
TCAAAGAAGGTGTGGGCGGACGATGCCGATGCAATGATCACTAAGCAGATGCACGCCTCGATGGTGGCGAGCACAGAATCGGGCGCCGAACCGGCACACGCCACAGGGAGACACGGACGAGGTGCCTTGGAGCGCATTCCGTACTTTGACCCGATGCACGCATATGCCCACCCATTCGCACATTGTGTGTTCTACGGGAATGTAAAGAGGTGCCTCAAGCTCTGGTTTGGCAAGCTGAGCAACAACACGCACCCTAGGCTGGTTCTGCCGAAAGCGATTGTTGATGAGATCCAAAGCCGGGCAGCCCTCATCCAACCGCCTCACGACATAGGCCGCCCGTACCATTGCGTGGTGAAGTACTTGGGTGCGTACACGTTCAGTCTTCCCTGCTCATTATTTCAGAAAGAGGCTCAAACGCACTGATGATAGCAGCGTTTGGCGCTCTGTTTGAGCTAATGCCACGAACGAATTGCAACCTGACGAAAACTGTCGCCAAAAAGATAGGGTTGCCAAGTGTGCCTCCATCGAAAAGAAGAAAAGATGGAGGCACGCTTGGCAACCCTATCTTTTTGGCGACAGTTTTTGTAAGGTTGCTATTCGTTCGTGGCATTAGCTTGCTCATGGTCGGGCCGAACCCGGTTTGCCGAAGCTTTTCCTACGTGACCATCGGAGATGGCTTTTACCGCACTGCTGGGAGTGATCGCAACAAGAGCACCTTGCATAGTTATTTCCGGACTTTCTTCATTGATGAGCAGTTGGATAAAGATGGAAGGGTGATCCTGAACAAGCAGGGTGTGCCTAAAACCAAGGAAGTTGACAGGTGCGTCCTCCCAAATCGAAATAGTATGCCGTTAGTGCATAAAACATACCACTTAATGTACCACGTTCGACCTATCTACATACATGAAACATGCTGCTGGCTGGGAGTGATCGCGATAATAATTATCAACTTGTACAGCTACTTTCGGGCTTTCTTCGGGAACGAATGTGTGGGCAAAGGTGGCAAGGTGATCCTGAAACAAGAATGGTGTGACGAAGACACCGGGTATGTGAGTGCTTGGCAAACAAAGATAGATAGTTTGCAGATAGCGCATAAAGTACTTCACTTAATGCACTATGTTCCAGCTAACTGCGTATCAAACATGGTGGCGGTATGCAGGCACGGCCGCATTACAAACATTCTGCGGGTGGAGATCGCGGGACGGATGTACACCTTATTGAAAGTCAACTGGCTGACAAAGCCAACCGAAGAACAAATCAAGGCCTATCGTAGGAGGAACTCGATTCTCGGGCCGGACGATTTGACTAAGACGGTGTACACCTTCAACCCGCAACGTGACCCAGCGGCTTTTGAGAAGAACTCCGAGCCTTTCATCTTAGCCAACAAAGTTGAACAGCAGGTCGTCGTTATACCACATCCGTGCATGGAGACCGCGGTCATTCTTGACCCCACGGCTGACTTTTTTGAATGCCTTAAGCCACCACTTGACTCCGACGACGACTAAGACGACAACGAGGACTGAACTCATGTTTCGGTCGACGGGATTCTAGGCCGTGGACAGTCCCTCGGCATCTTGCGTCGTGTGGTTTAGTGGAACACCCAGCATGTGCAGTGGTTGCGTAGATTACGCACCTATACCGTGGTTAGTACACGTTTAACATGTTAGATAATATCAAGGTAAGGTTTGCGCGGAGTCCAAAAATGCAAAAACTTTTCAAAATCTAGATTTTGAGATACGAGCGATTTAAGTTTGCGCTTGAGTATGGTTAAGTATGGGGGGTGACCGAGCGGTATCGACCATAACCTTTCATTAACGTGGTCAATTTGACGCCTGAAGTGCGCAATGTGTACAGGGTGCTCTGGGCAACCTATTTATCAAATAAAAGATTTTTGAAAAGTTTTTGCATTTTTGGACTCCGCGCAAACCTTACCTTGATATATGTTTAACACATTAACGTCTGATTGGGCTAGTGTACTAAATGCCACCCTAACCACATGCTAACGTAGCACATTCCCAAAGGAGCTCAGCCCCAATATCATTTTCTTCAAACAGCGTCATACCCCCTTAACCAATGCCCAGTTCGCCATCCAATCACCTTAGATCATCACTGAAGTGCATTTGGACCCCATCCATGACCCACTACGCACCACGCCACGAGTCCACCAACTCCCACACTTAAGGAGAGTGGGAGTTAGTACGCCGTTAACACGCTAACGTGTGATTGGGCTAGTGTACTAAATGCCACCCTAACCACATGCTAACGTAGCACATTCCCAAAGGAGCTCAGCCCCAATATCATCTTCTTCAAACAGCGTCATACCCCCTTAACCAATGCCCAGTTCGCCATCCAATCAACTTAGATCATCACTGAAGTGCATTTGGACCCCATCCATGACCCACTACGCACCACGCCACGAGTCCACCAACTCCCACACTTAAGGAGAGTGGGAGTTAGTACGCCGTTAACACGCTAACGTGTGATTGGTCTAGTGTACTAACGACATACTAACGACATGCTAACGTAACACATTCCCAAAGGAATTTAGCCCCAATATCGGCTTCTTCAAACAGCGTCATATCCCCTTAACCAATGTCCAGTTCGCCATCCAATCGCCTTAGAACATCATTGAAGTGCATTTGGACCCCATCCATGACCCACTACGCACCACACCACGAGTCCACCAACTCCCACATTCAATCATGCTAACGCACATTGTGAACTAACGCATTGCGTTAGTACGTCGTTAGTACGCGTACTAAAAGTACGCGGCGTTAGTATGCGCTAGTATGACGTTAAGACACACTAACTCACCGTTATAGTGCACGTACTAACGTTTTCTAAAATGGTAGGGGTGGCTCTCCTGGGTCCTGGCATCGGCGGACAGTAAGTTGGAGAAGGGGGCATCTCTGGGGCATCGGAAGTTGCTGTCAGTTTGCTCCATGTTGCGCGGCGTGATTTCTTTTTATCAGAGCGCTGCAGCCACTGTTTCTTCTCCAGTCCCTGGCGTGGACATTTCGATTGGGCCAGATTGTTTGGAGACCCCGCCAATCATTTTGCAGATTTGTATTGCGCCTGAGGGCGTTGGGGTTGGTGGTGCGATTTTATCGACGCACTACCAACCCACCTCTGTGCTCTCAGCTGACTGTGAGACCCAAGTTTCGCTCGTCGATCTTGGGTCCGATGTTTTTACGCAAACAGTATTCATTCCGCAGAATTTGCCACGGACCCCCTTGGCTCGCGCTGAGCCGAGGGAGCACGCTCGCACTATTGTGCAGCGTGAAGTTATTCATCGCTATCCCGACTCTCGGCCGGCAGGGTCCTTTGCAGGGCTAGGTATCGTGGATTTTCGAAGTTATCGATGAGAAACGATAACTTGATAAACATTATCGACAGATAATAACGATATCAACGTATAGTTATCGACAGATAACGATAACCCATTTTTGTTATCGACAGATAACGATATCTACATTATTAATATCGACAGATAACGATAATTGGCAAGCTATTATCGATATTAAAAAGACGATAACTAAAAAATATCGATATGTACACTACAATATCGATGGTCCCCAGTTTCCAAAGTCATATTTACTTAGTGTTAATTGCTGCCATCAAAGAATGCTGCAAAGTGCCCTCCGAAACACATTTGTTCAAATCTGAATGCATGGCACCACGTGCACTAAAAGTTGTTTCTACCCCAGCGGTGCTTGCAGGAGCTGCCAAGAATTGCCGGGCCATCCTAACCATATTTGGAAGTTTTTTTCTATGATCCCTCCACCATCCCTGCGGGTCACCACTAGCAGGAGCGGTCTGGTTGTTCCCCACGCCAGGGGGGGAGGTCATCTCCGAAGAGAGAGCCGTGTCAAAGTTGTGTTCCCCGGTCTTGGCCAGTGCGGCAGGCGAGCCCTTCAGGAAAGCCCACTTGGCATACTCTGAGCGGGCCGTAACTATATAACACGTCAAATCTGAAATCGTCGATCCGGCAAGTTTGAATCTCTGTCAAAATAGGACATTTAAATAGGTTTGACCAATGGCCACTCAGGGATCGGTAAGCCGGGGATTAACACTTGACATTTATCGCGATATCTCGGTCGGGTCTCGACAGTTATCGCGATATTCTCCGGGTGGGGAACGAGATAACGATATCTCATTTTTGTTATCGACAGATAACGATATCAGCCAAAAAGTTATCGACAGACAACGATATTAGCAAAAAGTTATCGACAGACAACGATATGCGCGATATCGTTAAAAATATGTCGACAAATAAATACTAACCGTTGAGAAACCGCTACTACTAACCGTTTGAGTCAACAATGTTTTTAGTTGGTATATATGTTCGGATAAATCTTTGACCAGTCAACGTTTTATCAACTGATGATATTAACGTTGCGCCCACGCAAGAACCGACCACAAAAGCTGATAATTCATACTGCATTATTTCCTAGCCGTGTTATTCTTGCACAGCAAACCAAATGAAGTTTCAGATGCAGTGATACATAATAACTATACAGCATGCATGCGAGCATGCAATGGATGGGTAGACAGCCACCTAGGCACAAGGAATCGCACAACGCAAGGGAACACAATTCAGGCACACGTTGACAATATATATTTCTAATATTACACCTTTTAAAATATTACTCGAAATGGTTTTGTGTTTTCTATCCTAGTGCTATTCTTTTGTTTTTGGCCAACCCTAGTTGGCAGTATCACATTCATCAACCTGACAGCAACACTATCTATACGCATGCGACCTCAGCGACATGAGAACATCTCCAGCGGCATCAACGCAGTTGCTCGTTCCAGCGACATCTGCAGTTGCGCAACCCCGACCTAGTTAGCACAAAATGATATGCAGAACAGAAACGGACCTTATTTTGGAAGGCAGCGACAACGCACACACATATAACAATATGAACAAACTCACCTGCGTGTATGGAAGCAGTGATGCTCTTGGTCGCTCCCACATGCGCGCTGCAGCCGAAATACATACTGCGTTGTTAGTATAAAAGGCATAAGGAATTATGCAACAGTAACACAGGAAACTCAAAATCTCAGCGGGGTGAGTTGGCTTCGAACCAACAACTCACAGCCCGTTGGGCTGGAGAGATGCAACACATATCACCCCTTTCCACTAGATATACAAAGAATAAGCAACATGCAGACGCACGCATGCGAGCCAGCACAGCAAATAATACCCTCGCAAATAACACTCAACCCTCGCAAACGAGCTACCCGTGCAACAGATAATGACAAAAATGAAAGGCTACAAAAAGCACTACAAGCAGGCCAGTGCTTCACACTGCTCTGCTGCGGTTGGCGGCCTGGGATAGATAACTTTTGTGACAGCCTCTCATGGTCTGGAAGATGTTATCTTCACTTCTATCTTGTGTCTGTCTACACGTGAACGGCTACTCGCTACAGGCCGCGGTTGGTGATGGTCGAATGATATTTCGATTCGATATTTAGATATCGTCTATCACTGGAGTGTCAGCCGTCAGATGAAAACAAATATACCGATCGAATAAAAATGGGTCGGCAGCTTGGCACAGGCTACTGGCACGAAGATCGATCCAGAATTCCAGAATTCATCGCCCGCGGCCTGTAGATGCAGTGTCATGGTGCTGTAGCTCTTCACGTGTAGATAGAAGATAGAAGCCACTCCGAGCCGCCATCACAAAGACAACCGCTGACCAGCCCAAAGCAGTATGCTGTACTGGTCTGCTTGTATTTTTCGTTGCTGTTCATGTTGTGATTATATTTTGCACGAGTAGCTCGCATTTTATTGTCGGTGAGGGTTTTCGTAGTGTGTACGAGTGTCTGTTTTGTTGCGCTTGCTCGCATGCATGCGTCCACATGTTGTTTATTGCATGCCTAGAAGGGGGTGATAGTGCGCATCTCTCCAGCCCAACGGGCTGTGAGTTGTTGGTTCGAAGCCAACTCACCCCGCTGAGTTTTTGAGTTTCCTGTGTTACTGTTGCATAATTCCTTATGCCTTTTATACTAACAACGCAGTATGTATTTCGGCTGCAGCGCGCATGTGGGAGCGACCAAGAGCATCACTGCTTCCATACACGCAGGTGAGTTTGTTCATATTGTTATATGTGTGTGCGTTGTCGCTGCCTTCCAAAATAAGGTCCGTTTCTGTTCTGCATATCATTTTGTGCTAACTAGGTCGGGGTTGCGCAACTGCAGATGTCGCTGGAACGAGCAACTGCGTTGATGCCGCTGGAGATGTTCTCATGTCGCTGAGGTCGCATGCGTATAGATAGTGTTGCTGTCAGGTTGATGAATGTGATACTGCCAACTAGGGTTGGCCAAAAACAAAAGAATAGCACTAGGATAGAAAACACAAAACCATTTCGAGTAATATTTTAAAAGGTGTAATATTAGAAATATATATTGTCAACGTGTGCCTGAATTGTGTTCCCTTGCGTTGTGCGATTCCTTGTGCCTAGGTGGCTGTCTACCCATCCATTGCATGCTCGCATGCATGCTGTATAGTTATTATGTATCACTGCATCTGAAACTTCATTTGGTTTGCTGTGCAAGAATAACACGGCTAGGAAATAATGCAGTATGAATTATCAGCTTTTGTGGTCGGTTCTTGCGTGGGCGCAACGTTAATATCATCAGTTGATAAAACGTTGACTGGTCAAAGATTTATCCGAACATATATACCAACTAAAAACATTGTTGACTCAAACGGTTAGTAGTAGCGGTTTCTCAACGGTTAGTATTTATTTCGCCAAATATGTGAGATATATATATGCATATATACAAACATGTATTCGTTCTGTAGGAATTCGCGAATGTGGGAATTCGCGAATTGGGAATACGCGAATTCATGCAGTGTAATAAGCTGAGTATGAACTGAGTATAAGCTGAGTATGAACTGAGTATAAGCTGAGTATGAACTGAGTATAAGCTGAGTATGAACTGAGTCGCTCAGTTCGCACTCAGATCACCCTCAGTTCGCACTCAGATCACCCTCAGTTCGCACTCAGATCACCCTCAGTTCGCACTCAGTTCGCACTCAGTTCGCACTCAGATCACCCTCAGATCGCACTCAGATCACCCTCAATTCGCACTCAGTTTACCCTCAGTTTGCCCTCAGTTCACACTCAATTGAGTGGGAATTGAGGCCTTATTTTTCTGTGAGTGATGCTTCTGCGAGTTATTCAGGTGTACACTCTGTGGCCGATGGTCGACGTGCCAGGGGTGGGGTGCAATGTTCCCACCGATACCGATGCTCTGGCACAATACTTGCCGCCTTTCAGCATGAAATATATTTGCCCACATCCGTCACTGGGCTTGGCTAGCCGTGAACCGGTACGAGTCGCCCATTACGTTCAATTTGATAAGTTTCCTGGACACTACGAGCGGATCGAGGCAATTCCAGATCCAGGTAGATACCCGTGTACACACCGTCGTGAGGTGCTGTTTTCGAATTGTCTCTAGGGGTATTGGGGTTGCTTTGGTATGTGCGAGCTCGTGTAGAGATTCTTTACCTGGTAATAATGTTACGAGTCACGCTGGTTAAGACACAGGTGCACGGAGGGTTTTCTATGGGAGACGTATTGTTCCGTGCTCACCTTGTTTAAGGTTTACCGTCCGCACCTTGTTTAGACTCCTGTTGCTTGCATGCGACTACATGTTGTGCGCTTCCCGGTGGCATATCGTTCGCCAGGAAGTCACACGGTGTTCGTGTTGCCCGGCAGCACAACATGTCGTTGTAGCCCGGCAGAGCATGTACGGCCTGGGGTTGCTTACCTATGCCTGTGATGTGTGTATGTACCAGAGGGAGCCATGGACCACACGCAGTAGTGTGCAGTACCCGGTGTGTCGCTCGTTACGACAACTGTTGGTGGTGCCGGTGCCGAAGGACGGAAAATGTTTCATCTGGGCCTTGGCGATGGCTGTCTACGGCACTCGGGATGTGACTCGTGGAGCCGTGGCGGTGATAGCGGCTCGCATTGCCTGTGGTCATACGCAGACCGGCATCCGGCGCGAGCAACAACGCCAACTGTGCGAAGAATACAATTGTCACTGGGGATACTTGACGGGCAGCACACTGAGGATCTACTCGGAATGTAGATATGAGAATGTCCTCCCGCTGAGCCTCAGCACACCTTGTCACGTAGACCTAGTACAATTTAGAGGGAAGCGACCCTCCTTGTGTAGGATTTCCGAGCTACGTTCAATCGGGATCTCGGTACAGTACACCTGCTCAACGGATGTTGAAGCTTCCATCGATCTAACCATCTAATCATCGTAAGCTCCTTGTTATATGGAATGTTATATGCTGGCGTGAAGCGATTCCAGAAGCTACTTGTTGCCAATCCTTTTGGGGACCCTTGTGGGGATCCCAAGTTCCCAATCCTTTTGGGGACCACTCGAGGGCACCTTGCGTGTACCGATTACCCGCTCGCTGCCTTGTGCCCGCCGGTACACTTCGTGTTAGTGCATTCCAGCTCCCTATGTCATGGTGATGGTCCGTGCACGGGACATATGTCGGGATGCAGGTCGAGTATCACACATACCTCGGTAGAGTGGGCTTGCATCGTTGGCAACTCATAAAACTGTGGGGACAAGAGGGTAGAGCCCAGCAGGGCTTTTGGCCAGAGAGTGATTCCGACAGCTTCGGGGAGCACGCCCTTGCACTGTTGAATGACGTCTACGGTGAGAGTCGGCTACAGCATGCTCGGTATGCCATGGTCGGCGAGTGTCCTCTGACACCGGGAGCAAGCTACTTCGAGTTTGCTGGGGTGCCCCGTCCGGGTTGGGCGGTCCCTGAGTTTGGCGAAGGCTTGCTGCGTATACGTGTGTACACCACCCCCGTGGACGGCGGTGACTGCCATGGATGGGGGGGTGAGGTAGTGCTCGTCCGTGGTCCGTGGGCACACCCATGCCTTCACTACACTAACGCCTTCCAGTCGTTTTTCGTTACTAGTTTGCACTGTGACCTCACGGATGCCCCCACCGTTGCCAGCCCCCCTGCGGTTGGGGCTGTCTCGAGGGTATTGACACCCACCCAGCTTGGGGAACGTGTGGACGACGTGAATACTGTGCACTCCGCCTTCATAGCATGGTGTGGCTACGTCCGTCTTGTATGCTGTGCCATGTGCGGCCTGCTGGCTGCTAATCGAAAGTGGTGCCCGTGCCGACGTGTAGCGTACTGCGGCCCTAGCTGCCAGCGTGCTCACTGGAGAAGCCACAAGCCAGAGTGTGCGTGGAAGACGACGGCCGACAATAGCCAGGGAACTCGACCGGGCCTTTAGAGCAGCAGACTGGCATCTTACCACTTAGGAGGACCGCCCCCTATCTAGCTGTAACAAAACACTTTTATATGAAGATAGTAATCTCCATTTGCCTGGTGGCCGTGTGCTGCCTACTCCATGATGTTCCGGTAGCGATGGATTGATGTCTTGCGTGATTCGTAATATCCCTGTGCACACGGATGTCATGGTTTTGCGGTGATAAAACTTCGTTATGATAAAACTTCGGACCCGCTGTATTGCATTGAATTTACCCGCTCGCGCTGGGGTGTGATGTAGGATCCGTGCATGATCTCCGCGATTGCATCCAATTCGGACGACACACGCCTTTGGGTTGATATGACAACATACTTGCAGCGAGTCGGCCGAACGTTCGTCAGAATCCGCCGAATGCGCCTTGCACTTGGCGCGGTGGGGAACCACATGACACTCCTGTTTCACGGACACACGTGGTTGGACAACGGATACACGTGGTTGGACACACGTGGGATGCCAATTAACAGATGGGGGCTTCTGCGCACACAAAACGCAGCCCTAGAAACTGCGGAGAGGTACCTGTTGAACGTCCCGCCTAGGTTGGGACCTGATAACGCCGCGCGCCTTATGTTGGGACAGCGTGTGGGCACGGTGTGTTCTCGCGAGGGGCTCCTCCCATCACTTCTGCAAGTACTTTCTTAAGTTTTCTTAAGTTTTCTTAAGTTTTTCTTAAGTTTTCTTAAGTTTTCGATATAAACCCACACTATGCATATTTAAATCGGGGTAATTAGCTATTGGCCGACAGTATACTTAAGAATTATACTTAAGAGAACTTAAGAAAATGTAAGTACGTGGAAGCTTCTTGGTAGGAGGATATTGTCCACATGGCTCAAGGATAACTTAAGAAAACTGAAGAATCTTATCCAAATGTAAGCACGTGATTGGCTGGAATGTAGGAGATATGCACACGTGTAAGAAAGCTATATGCTGGATATTTAAAGATTGTATACACATGCATGCACGTAATTGGCTGTTAAGAAGACACGTGTATGCAGGACAATGCTTCCCATCGCACAGATATTTACAAATGTAACATTGTGACTGGTTCCATATTTAGGGTTTAAACCCTAAACCCTAAAACCCTTCAATCAAGCAGTCAGCAGCTGGGTACGTACACTACTATGGGATGCAACCCATTCCATCCAGCTTCCAGTTAACTATCTATCTATCTATGTAGTATAACCCACGTGGCTTGGTGACATACACGTGCAGAGTGACAGGCGAATGATTCTGCTGCCGTAGATAGATCTGCAGCACCGTTGGGAACGTCGGGAACTGCTCGCTGTTGCAGTTGTGAGAAGGCCTGGAAGCTGCGCATCCCACCCCAGATTCTCAGTAACTTACACCCCTTGCCGCTTGTGACTTTTTCGAGCAGCCTACGAGAAAATGGCACGTACGATACCACAGGAAAGTTCACATTCTTATTACCTGAACGAAGCGCGGAAGGGGATCAATGAATGCCTTGGATCTCACGCAGCAGGTGCACCGCATGGTAGAGGTTGTCGCCCGTGTCTTTACTCTTTGTTTCAACGAATAATGCCTTCGTTCCGATGAGCGCGCATGGCAGTAGCAGCTCTACGTAATCATTTCTGGCGAGCACAGTGATTCCTTGGTTCTCCATATATGCATCTTCTACCTGACGGTACGCTCGCAAACTGGCCAAACGGCACACCGTATGCTGGCTCTCGGTGTCTATCACCAGGTAGTATGCAAGGACCTTCGCATATGGGAATTCTGATAGGGAGTCCAGCCCAGTCGGGAGCAAGTTCCCGAAGCCAGTGTCCGAGATGGAAACGTGGTAGGAGACTCGCTTCTCCGCCCTCGTGTACAAGGAAGACGTGAATTCCTCCAGATTCAGGGACATCCTCAAGTACACAATGATATCGCACGTGCATAATGCCTGTGCGCCCTGCTGCCGGGGGTGCAACATGCCAACCAAATGCTGCAGTTGTGCTAAGCAGCTTGCGAGGACGGGTGCGTCGTGAGCTACGCGCCTGCCGGTACCCATGAAATAGCAAGGAGATGTCTTAGCCTCCGCGGCTGGGTCCACAAGCCCAGCCGAGACCGCTGCTTGGCCGGGGTAAAGCTCGTTGGCTAACTCCGGTAGGGAGCGCATTGTTGGATGCAAGCTTACATATGCCTCCAGGGCGAGCTTCTCGCACGTCCCATTTATGATGGCCTCCACAGGCTTGTTCTTGACGTGAGAGTCTTTCACGATTCCTTTCGCCCGCTGAATACCTCGTTCCACCCAAAACTCCATGGCCGCACCCACATCCCCTAGATAGTATTCTTGCCGGAACAGGTGCACCACCGCCAGACGCATGTTGAATGTAAGCATCTTCGCCGGGCCCTTATCTTCCATGATCGCGGCGTGCTCCCACAAATGCTCCTTTGCCACCTCCCGCGCCCGCCGTACCTCCGTCTCCGTGAGGGGGCTATCTGCTGTTACCATCCCTCGCGTGTAATGCAACACCGCCCGCCGCAGGTGTTGTCAGGCAGCCTCCATGACCATGTTCCAATGGACCAGCAGATCGCCAAACACCAAGGTGAGTAGTATACCACGAAATTCAGGAAATCCTCCATGGTCCACATACCTGCCCCCCAACACCCCTCCCCGGGTACGATTTACACAAACTAACACAACAGCACACGCACTCCCCATAACGACAAACACCATTGCGCTTGTTCATGGATAGGTCAGGCACAGCCGCACCCTCACGTACCCTGCACATGTCGCGAGTCATTTCAGATAAGCACAACGTTTGGCGCTCTGTTTGAGCTAATGCCACGAACGAATTGCAACCTGACAAAAACTGTCGCCAAAAAGATAGGGTTGCCAAGCGTGCCTCCATCTTTTCTTCTTTTCGATCTTTTCGATGGAGGCACACTTGGCAACCCTATCTTTTTGGCGACAGTTTTCGTCAGGTTGCAACTCGTTCGTGGCATTAGCTCAAACAGAGCGCCAAACGCTGCTATCATCAGTGCGTTTGAGCCTCTTTCTGAAATAATGAGCAGGGAAGACTGAACGTGTACGCACCCAAGTACTTCACCACGCAATGGTACGGGCGGCCTATGTCGTGAGGCGGTTGGATGAGGGCTGCCCGGCTTTGGATCTCATCAACAATCGCTTTCGGCAGAACCAGCCTAGGGTGCGTGTTGTTGCTCAGCTTGCCAAACCAGAGCTTGAGGCACCTCTTTACATTCCCGTACAACACACAATGTGCGAATGGGTGGGCATATGCGTGCATCGGGTCAAAGTACGGAATGCGCTCCAAGGCACCTCGTCCGTGTCTCCCTGTGGCGTGTGCTGGTTCGGCGCCCGATTCTGTGCTCGCCACCATCGAGGCGTGCATCTGCTTAGTGATCATTGCATCGGCATCGTCCGCCCACACCTTCTTTGACCCTTTAGAGTTGGTCCATCCTTGCTGCTCCACTTCCTTGAAATAGCCCCGGAAATACATCCCTCGCCCCCCCGGACCAACAGTACCCTCAAACAGACTGTACGGATCGGCGCGGTAACTGCTAATTCCCATGAACCTGCCCATCGTTATCCGCATAACGGAGTCGGCATACACCATTCCCAGGATCACGGTCAGCTGGTAAGATTTCTTGAGGAACGCATCGTGCACCACAAAAGCTGCTCCGTCAACCGTCTGACCCTTACTCAGGCTGAGCATCTCGTCTTCGAAGAGCCCCCATACCACCAACGGATTAACAATCTTCTGCCGTGGCCCTTTTGTCATCCATAGGTACTTGTGAAACTTGTCACGGTGCCTCATCTGCATTCGTGCCCCCCCCATTCCACCTTCCATTCCTCACAGATAGGCGATAGGATTTGGCTTCAGATTCCTGCAGAGTGCAAGTGGCGTTACCTAAAACAGAGCGCCAAACCCTTGGTTTGGAGATCTCGGTGAAAGTCCGAGATGCCACACATTTACGAGGCGCGCTTCCTCGCACTTTCCCTTCCCCTCTCTTTTCCTTCCCCTCTCCCCTTGCAAGCTTGCTACTGCCACCATAATAAGCTAATAATGCCACAAGCCACAAGCTACGCTGGATACCTGGATTAACCTGTAGCCACTCCACCATCCAGATCCACCATCTTCATACGTACCGAGTAATGAAGGTCTTCGCTTTTGACCACCCCGACACCCATGGAGTAAGACCTGCACTCCACATCCCCGCGCACGCGCTCAGCCAGTTGCATCCGCGGCGGCTGGTTGCACGACATGCTTGTGTATATATGGGGTGTGCAAGATGGTGTGGGGGGGGGTCACCCAACATCTGAGTTGAACACTTGACAGTCATCCGCCCCGGGGGAAATCACCATCACGTGGTGCTCGGCGTATTCCACATAAGGATCACCTCCAACGGGGGTTTCGATCCTAGGAGCGTCCTGTAAGAGAGCGCCCTTAACGGACGCGTGGCGGTTTATGGTTCTCGCCAGTTCGGATGTCCAGAAGTCACACTGTAAGCGCGCGTCTCGGCGGGCACGGGCCTTGCAAAACTCTGGGCATTCCATCCATCTTCGGATGGTATCCTCGATCGGGAAATACTAGAACCACTCCTTCGGGCGCAACTTCTCCCCGTCCGCGGTTTTCACAACCTCAAACCGTCTTTCCTTGCAGCGCTTGACAACGATACCCGCTTCGTCTTTCTCCAGCACCACACCGCACTCCTCCATTGGGTCCCATTTCCTCGGATCTGACTCTCGGGGGAAATGTCGGCACCACCGCGGGCATACATGAACCGCATATGCCATGTGATCTTCTACTTGCATGTAAGTCCGCATCCTATATAGGGTGCTTGGCAAGCGACATCGGGTAGGCCCACCCATCAGCATGAGCAGGACCTTCAGAAATCTGTCAAAAGCTGGCCGTGACCAGCCTTGGTCCATTCGCAACTGCATGAAGTAGTAGACCGCCTCACCAACGGTTATATCATTATCCGGATTGTCAATAAACAGCGGTTCACCTGGGCGGATGTCCCATTGCAGGTTCTCCGGCGGAGGCATGTCCACGTCCTGCTCTTCCTCGGCCGTGCGCAAGAGTTCATCCATGAGACCTGCCTCCGTGGCCGTGCGCTCGTCCCACATGTTGTAGTCTGTTGGCCACGCCTGGTCGCAACCGTGGGCATGGAAGGCCTGATTTATCAAACCGTGCGTACGAACCCCAGACCGCATTGTTAGTTCTTTATACACCCGTTGTGGGCTGGCGATACACTTAGCACACAAGAATGTTGCTGTCGTACGTACCTGGACAAATATGTTTTCGTTATACTCGGTGGCATCACTTTCCAGACGTAGCTGCCCCAATAGCTGGGCGGTCTCCGCGTCGTCAGGTCCCTCCTCGTCTGAGAAGCCATCGGCACTTGCTTTAAGAAGGTCAGGCACCTCCTCTAGGTCGAACGACATATTCTCTGGTACCGCGCTGCCATGTGAGGTCTGGTTCTCCGTTAATTGCTCGTCGGGGCCGTACTGTTCCCCAGGCATGCGCATGGCCCCAATACTGGCCGGCCACGTAGGTAGCTTCGTCACACGCCATCTCGAAGTAACATTGCCACTTGCCGCGTTTATTGTCTTCGCCACCTTGGTGAGGCGGTCATGCTCCGCCGGAAGGCATGGCCCGCGTCCTGCAGGGAGCGCTCCGTCTCGTCGACGGAGGAGTGATCGCAGACTAGTGCGGGTGCCCTTGGACTCCGATGCAATGTCCATCACGTCAGATAGGCTAAGGCCGTACGTTGCATAAAGATCCTGCAAAAATACGACGATTGTTAGTATTCCACCATGGTTGTTGGCAAACAAAGGTTGCACGCGCTGCCTCCCCCCCCCTCATCCCCACCCCGTGAACACTTGGCCAACAGGAGGACGATAGGCGCACCCGCAGCAATCATGTCGGCGAGGGAAGCTTTCAACCCGTGAGGCAAGTTGCGACAGGCAGTTGGAGCATGTACTTTGCGGGTTCTCAATATTAAAAATATTTGCATGTTTACGATGTCTAAGGGGCTGCGCCACGCCCTTCCCTAGCGCACTCCCTAGTGCGTATTGCATGTGCCCCACGTCTGTTCTCACACGACTGCCGTGTGGGTTCTATGAGTGATCGTCGTCCGCTATTTCCGTACTACGTCTCGGCGATTTATCAACACTACACCCGTTCCCAGAACGACGTGGTGCGCAGATGCTTCGGCCGCGCGTCCCCAAAGCCGCCTCGGTACTCGTCGGTTGTAAGTTCTCGGTTGTCACCGGAGCGAATTTTCCACCACACTCGGTAGTCCTCCGTGACGTATAGCTCTGGGACGCGAACCAGATTCATTTGCACCAGCTCGTCCCAGTCAAAAGTCTCCACGGAGAAGTCATCGTGGAAAACAGAGTAATCGAAGGCTCCGACGGGATCCTCCGGTCGGTCTTCCCACGCTTTCACGCCGATGCAATGGCACCGCATCACGGGGGGGTGCCCCAGCGCGCGCCATATGCCGGGAAAGCTAAGCTGGTGTAAGAGTTCACTGGTTAGGTAACCGTTGGCGTCGAACATAGGCTGCCTGACGGGTGTCGTCCGCCGTCTTCGCTCCGCCGCCTTCCGCTTTCTATTCGCCTGCCGCCGGAGCTCGGCACCTGGAGACGGCTTGCCTGAATATGGCTTCTTGGGCTGCTTCTTAGGCTTAAGGCTGCGAAATTACCGGTAATTTGAAAATGGGGTGTGGTAATACCGGGTAATTTACCGGTAATACTTTCAGTGGTATTACCAACATTTTACCGCCTGCACAAAATGACCCAACTTTCGCATCAGGGCTCCGAATTCATTTTTAAAGTTCGTGTGGGTTTGTATCGGCCATTAGAATTGTGTCGGCACATAATATTGCTATTGCGATGATGAAGGTGCACACACCATACTATTGCTTTTTTCCAGAAGTACAGACAGTATCCCAAATCCGAGTTCTTCATGGTGCGGTTTATGGATCGGGTCCCTGCGAGGTAGCATGATCGGAAACCAATTTTGACTATGCCCATTCCGATATTGACACTATATTTCATAGGACAGCGGTACGTAGGGCGCCTCAACATGTGTAAAGGCTCCACCAGGGACCTCTGTTGCCGGCGTGAGCATATTCTGGCACGCTATATGCTCATATATGCAACACAATCACATATGCAGATGTTATTATTTATGTAGCTACTATCACACACACACACACATATATATATATACATACATGCAGCTGTTAAAATAGCCGCGGTTTCTTCGAAAAATCAGATTGCACTTAAAACTGACCGCATGCCTACGTTCGATAGCTTGAAATTGGGATAATTGACACAATGTGAACTGGTAATTTACCAGGTAATCCCTGGTAATTGGTAAATTACCAATGCGGTAATTGGTAATTTACCGGTAAAATCTTAAGTATGGAGGGTAATTCAGAAACGGGGGTCGGTAATACCAGGTAATTTACCGGTAATTACCGCAGCCACCGGTAATTTACCAAAAAAATTACCCCGCAGCCTTACTTAGGCTGCTCACCACCGCCAACAGCTGGTGTGTGGCCAAGCAGCACCGCATGCTCGTCAGCGCGAGCAGCAGCCGGAGCTGCTGCGCCTTCATCCGTCGCCACCATGCTGGGTTTGGCTGCAGTTCGATGTACAGACACGCAAAGCGCCTTGATCACTGACTGCATCGTGGGGCAAGACACTTGCATCTTCCGGAAGAGCGGGTGTTCATGGAACCCCTGCACCGTTGACACTTGCACAACAACCTGCCCCTCCACATACTGCAGGGGGGGGTCCCGCACATTGCTCCGGGCTTGGTGCCTCTGCCGGAGGCAGGTTCCATTTCACATCCCGGAGGGAGGCGCGCTCTTCCGGTGAGAGGTCGGCACTCGGACCGAAGGCGAGCAGAATCTGGCGCGCACCCATGGCCACGTCTGCAAAGTTGACAACCGCGCGCGCACGTGCCTCCGCCGGTTCCAGCGCCTGAAAGTCCTGCAACGTGGCGGCATATCCCCGGTGCCTCTCGTGGACCATTAGCGGTGGCCTTATTCCCCTCTCATTCCGGAAGTCAAAGCACTCGCCGCACATCACGTGCCCCACTTGCGTCAGATCTGTACCCTCGTGAAGGGGGTGTATGCAAGCCTTACAGGCGTGCACCCTTGGGAGGAGATCGTACCCGCCCTTGAACTGGATGGCATCACCGCATGCTATGCACACCATTCGTATAGGCATGCCGTACATCTCCGTGAACCCGTGTGAGGCGATGTGCACAGCGTTGTCCAGGTCGATGACACCCTTCTCCAGGTACGAGAACGCATGGTACACGCAAAGGGACAGGGACCTCTGCCTGAATAATCCTTCCAGCCCAGGCACGGCCTGACCAGGGCACTTTCCCTGGTGTGCGGTGAGCGTGGCCGGCCACACGGTCATCCAACCGGGCCCTCCTCCCACGCGCGCCTGCTGGAAAGGGGAGGCGGTGGGGAAGCCCTGGAAAGCCGCGGGCAGCTGCATGACACCATCCTCGTTCTCCGGCCAGTACTTCGTCTCAACCGTTTCGGGCAAGACCTCAGTGTAACCCTGCTCATCCAGGCACATCAGGGCGGAGTAGGTACGGATTCCAGCCTCACCATACACCCGTTCCAGCCCAAGCAGTTCCTCCATGGAATGCGCATGAACGTCCGTGTGCTTGACCTGACTGGGGCTGTCAATGCAACGACCGAGTACAGCAGGCGCCGGCAGGAATACTTTTGTGTCCGGCGTCCTCTCCCCCAAATGGCGATAGATACAGTCTCCCCGCCGCACCATCTCATCTCGCATGTACCACCACACTATACGAAACACTCGCTGCGGTTGGCCGCCATGCGCGTCACCAGCCTCCCATAGGCAATAGACCTGCGCCCGGCCGTGCGGGGATATCAACGGTGGGGGTTTATACTTCGCCACCGCACTCGAAAACAGTCCACCCACCACGAAGAACGGTAGTAGACTTTCCGAAATCGGATTCAGCGTCTCCTCATATTCCTGACGAACAAGTTCCTGTGTGCTAACGGCCAAATCCCACCAGGCACGAAGCCGAACACAGAAATCCTGGAGGTCCTCCACCCCCATCCTCATGAACTCCGGGGTCAGGGGGGGCTCGCCGAAAGCTTCGCGTGCAAGCTTCCAACTTTTGGTGTTGACCGTAATGTTACCGTGCAGCTTTTTCCGGAGCTCGGCAATAGTCAAGCCCGTTTCATTTAATTGCCGGTTACTCCCCCTAGGGAGGGGCTCGTCAGGAGGTAATGCGCGCTGCGCCTTCCGAAGCGTCTCTTCCTCGCTGCTGTATTCCTCAAGTAACTGCAACAATCTACACAGCTCCTTGCTGATCCAATCTACTCATTCCAGGATGACCTCTATGTCTGCCAACTGGGCCGTGTAGACGGCGAGCGCCGCTCCTCCTCGGAACTCCCTGATGGCATTCAACTGCTCGTCATCTGCCGAACATCCCGCACTGATGTGGTAATCCAACAGGACGTCTACGTTCGCCGGATACTTTTGGGTGTGCACGGAACGGGCGTCCGCTCCCGGGAACAATCTTAGCCATGGCTTGTCCCCGTACTCCTGCCCCCCCTGGCCCACACAACCCCCCTGTACTGTAAGGTCGCGTATTAGAGGAGCTGTCCTCACACCGCACCGAACATGGGCATAGGTTGCAATACACTTATTCATTATGAACAATACTCGTATTCATTATAAAAACATATTATTCACATGTACATATTCAACTTTTATTCACATTGGTCTTGATCAATGATTACGGTTCGCTCGGTTTGCCTACTTCTTCAGCTTTACTCTACTACATTCCTGTCGATGTCACGACTTCCAGTGCATTTGCGCACAACCATGGGAACAATACACTGCTTGGTGACAGCCACCATACCGCTTCGCCCCTTGTTTACCACAATTCATACAAATAAAGACACTGGTGTGCTGACACCGAGCACTTCCCAAACCGATCCTTGTTTGCCTTGCGAACAGCGGCTGTTATCAAGCACGCGGTCCAGCCGTTGGGGAGCTTCACTGGTGAATTGAAGTCTGTTGTGCCCAATGACAATGTGGACAACCCAATCTCCTGGTAACACCCCAAACGGTCGCGTGTCAGAGGAGCTGTCCTCACACCGCACCATAGATATTCCGTGTGCCCTACCCACATGCGCCCACGGTCAACCGCACCAACCAGAAACAACCACATAATTCACACCGGCCACACCCCCTTCTTATGGTCGCGTGTCAGAGGAGCTGTCCTCACACCGCACCATATATATTCGATTTGCCCAACCCACATGCGCCCACGGTCTGCCGCACCGACCCAAAACAAACACATACATCCTACCGGCCACACCCCCTTATTATGGTCGCGTGTCAGAGGAGCTGTCCTCACACCGCACCATACATATTCGGTGTGCCCAACCCACATGCGTCCACGGTCCACCGCACCGAACCGAAACAGCCACATACATCCTACCGACCGGCCACACCCCCTTATTATGGTCGCGTGTCAGAATAGTTGTCCTCGCACCGCACCATATACATTCCGTGTGCCCAACCCACATGCGCCCACGGTCCACCGCACCGACCCGAAACAGCCTCATACATCCTACCGGCCACACCCCCTTATTATGGTCGCGTGTCAGAGGAGCTGTCCTCACACCGCACCATACATATTCAGTGTGCCCTGTACGCGCATAGCACCACCTGAGAGACGACATACGCTCATTCAACAAGACGTTCTAAAATTTATTTCAAAAGTTGCTTACATCTAGGGGGCTGCGCCACGCCCTTCCCTAGCGCACTCGCTACTATCCATGCAGACTGCTTATTTTGGGCATTGGTACACCGCTTAGATGAGTTCACCGCAGACCACCACTATCTCAGCCACTATCGGGGTTCACAGTTCACATTGTCCCACTGCTGACACGAGGTCGCGAAGCTCGGGTATCTCACACCGCACCATAGATATTCGGTGTGCCCAACCCACATGCGCCCACGGTCCACCGCACCGACCCGAAACAAACACACACATCTACATCCTACCGGCCACACCCCCTTGTTATGGTCGCGTGTCAGAGGATTTGTCCTCACACCGCACCAGGGTAGAAGTCTTCCAAAATTCTCTACGGCCCGTAAACTATATTTCCGCTGGCCCGCTTTCGGCCAAAACGGTCAGGGAAGAACAATGCCCGCCGCAGGCGCGAAATTTTGAAATTAAGTATGGGGGTTTGATAAAAAGTGGCATAAAATGCCTATATTTTTGGCCGAAGTTTGGCCGGCTCATATTTTTGTGCGGCCCGGGGGCGAAAGCCCCTTCGGCCCGGTTTCGGCCCGGAGCGAGCTTCTGCGGCCCCGGGCCGGCCCGCCACGGTAAGACTTCTACCCTGCACCGCACCATAGATATTCGGTGTGCCCAACCCACATGCGCCCACGGTCCACCGCACCGACCCGAAACAAACACACACATCTACATCCTACCGGTCACCCCCCCTTGTTATGGTCGCGTGTCAGAGGATTTGTCCTCACATCGCACCATAGATATTCGGTGTGCCCAACCCACATGCGCCCACGGTCCACCGCACCCACCCGAAACACACACATACATCCTACCGGCCACACCCCCTTAATATGGTCGCGTGCCAGAGGAGCTGTCCTCACACCGCACACACCGCACGAAATATATTCCGTGTCCCCAACCCACATGCGCCCACGGTCCACCGCACCCACCCAAAACAAACACACACATCTACATCCTACCGGCCACACCCCCTTGTTATGGTCGCGTGTCAGAGGA
>LGRX02001278.1:0-34478 GCA_001247695.2 Cymbomonas tetramitiformis | reverse complement strand
GACCCGAAACAAACACATACACCCTACCCGCCACACCCCCTTAATATGGTCGCGTGTCAGAGGAGCTGTCCTCACACCGCACCATATATATTCGGTGTGCCCAACCCACATGCGCCCACGCTCCACCGCACCGACCCAAAACAAACACATACATCCCACCGGCCACACCCTTTTATTATGGTCGCGTGTCTGAGGAGCTGTCCTCACACCGCACCATATGTATTCGATTTGCCCAACCCACATGCGCCCACGGTCTGCCGCACCCACCCAAAACACACACATACATCCTACCGGCCACACCCCCTTAATATGGTCGCGTGTCAGAGGAGTTGTCCTCACACCGCACCATTCGTATTCAATGTGCCCTACCCATTTACGCCCACGGTCTGCCGCACCAACCCGAAACAACCTCAAAAATTCCAGCTACCACACCCCGTTTCAACCGAGCCACGGGTCCGGGGGCGCGCCTCGAGCCTTGAATAACAAGGACACGCGCACGCCTCTCCTAACCCACCGGCTGGGATCCTGAGCTACCCCGACCGAAAATGCAATGATGACGAGTAGCCACGGGTACAGGGGGCGCGCAGCGAGCCTTGAATCAGGCCACGCGCACGCCGCTCCCGACCCACCGGCACCTCGTCGAGGAAAAAGACCAATATCTTTCCGTCATGCAGCGTTACCTCCCGAGCAGAATACCATCCCTCTCCGACGGCGGACCGTATTTTAAGATAAGCAAGCAGGTTTATAAAGCAAATGTATTCCGTGTGCCCAACCCACATGCGCCCACGCTCCACCGCACCGACCCAAAACAAACACATACATCCCACCGGCCACACCCTTTTATTATGGTCGCGTGTCAGAGGAGCTGTCCTCACACCGCACCATATATATTCGATTTGCCCAACCCACATGCGCCCACGGTCTGCCGCACCCACCCAAAACAAACACATACATCCTACCGGCCACACCCCCTTAATATGGTCGCGTGTCAGAGGAGTTGTCCTCACACCGCACCATACGTATTCAATGTGCCCTACCCATTTACGCCCACGGTCTGCCGCACCAACCCGAAACAACCTCAAAAATTCCAGCTACCACACCCCGTTTCAACCGAGCCACGGGTCCGGGGGCGCGCCTCGAGCCTTGAATAACAAGGACACGCGCACGCCTCTCCTAACCCACCGGCTGGGATCCTCACCTACCCCGACCGAAAATGCAATGATGACGAGTAGCCACGGGTACAGGGGGCGCGCAGCGAGCCTTGAATCAGGCCACGCGCACGCCGCTCCCGACCCACCGGCACCTCGTCGAGGAAAAAGACCAATATCTTTCCGTCATGCAGCGTTACCTCCCGAGCAGAATACCATCCCTCTCCGACGGCGGACCGTATTTTAAGATAAGCAAGCAGGTTCATAAAGCAAAGCCTAAAGCCACAGAAAACTCACCGTCGGTTCTGCAGGCTCTTCAGGAGCGCCGCCTTCTTCACCCGCGGGCTCCTCGTTGACGTCCTTATTCAGGTCCAACGCGGCTGCTGCACCGGCTTGGGCAGCTTGCCCCACAGCCTGCACACCCGATAACCCGGCTGTGTGTGTGGGGGGGAAACATACGCAAAACACGGCCAACGAAAAACGACGGTCTAAGACCGTGATGTTTCACAAAATTTAAACTGAAGCTCGCACCGGTGGATCTCCCCCGTTCCCGCCGTTGGAGCGTCCCGCCGCAGCAAGGAGTCTTGCTGCGCGATTGCTACCAGACGTACGTGCGGGAGGAGAAGACGCCATGTTTATTATATATTCAAACTTCAAAATTTCTACAAGGGCGGAAAGGGAAGGTGGTCAAAAAACCTTCTCTTTCGAAAGAACGAATAAGCCCCGCCCGCCGCAGTTTAAACCCTCGCCTGATTTGAAATCGAGTGTTCCAAGTATTTATTATTTTACAGTATATATGTCACATGCGTGGGTATAATGACGATCGCGATTTTGATTGGACTACACCACTGACAGGCTTTCCCCATTCACGACATTCCCTGACATATTTATAGTGCACGCGAGCCTTCGCGAATCAGGTTGCCACAAACTTTTATACCTCGACTGATTCAGTGTGTATAATTACTCATCGTCGACTGCCAGACAAATCTTTGGCCTTTTACAAACCCAGCCTCTTCGAGTCATATCTCCTAGCATCGCGCCAGTCATTCTGGGGCTCTCGCGTGAACCCTGGGGCATCCTGAAGCGGGCTTGGTGACATTCCTATGTCATCGGGTGTATAATTCTACCGATTTATACCGACTTAAGCAAACTTAAGCAAACTTAAGCAAACTTAAGAAAACTTAAGCAAACTTAAGCAAACTTAAGCAAAAACCTTGTTCTAGTGCATGTCGGCAAGGGTTGTTCCTGGCCCTTGTGCTGACCACGGTGCGCACGATGTTCCGGTTTGTACACGATTGGCGCATGCAGGGTGAGAGATATGGAAACATCATTGTGTGCGGTGTGTTGTACCCTCGGTGGTCGCGCGAAAGTTGGAAAACCGGTCATTTCCCTTCGGTTACTGTCATGGAGTTCGTGGGGTGTCTTCCAGGGGGGGGTGGTTTGGAAGGTGCGGGGGAGATCCTCGTGTTGTCGGATACCTCGGGGAACCCGTTCGAACCGGTAATGGTAAGCACGGGATGCAATGTTTTGCAGTTTGCACCGTTGGTGACATTTCGACTGTCGAGCGTGCGCTCGGAAAACGCGCACGGAGGAATGTATCCGTGGTACTACCGGTATGCGATGTTTCGTGCGGATGTTGGGCTTGGATCGAGGGCGGACGCGCAATCGCACGCGCACAAGTGTTGGCGCACGATACTGCACATGGAGGAAAAGTGTTCACAGCCTGCTGTGGCATCGCGCAACGGAAAGAAACGGGATCCCTGTGCGCAATGTGGGGCGGACCGGCGGGCTGTTGTCGGCGGACGGAAGTTGTACAAGTGCAGCAAGTGTCTCTCCGCGGTGTATTGCGGCGAGGAGTGTCAGAGAGCACACTGGGAATCTACCCACCACCGGGAGTGTAAGGCGCTGGCGGAAGCTCAGGGGGTTAGTTATTCCTGGCTCTGGGCACGCGGGGAATGGTCGTCTCGTCCTTCATGCTGTGCCACGTGCGGCCAGCTGCCTGCTAATCGGAAGTGCTGGTGCCCGTGCCGCCGTGTAGCGTACTGTGGCCCTATCTGCCAGCGTGCTCATTGGAGAAGCCACAGGCCAGAGTGTGCGTGGAAGGCCCTCCGCCCTGCGCTGGACGTCGGAGTATGGATCTCATAGAAGCATAGTAGTTACAGTCTACCATTGTGGCGTGCCGGATAGCGGACAACTCCTCTGCCAACCCCTCATCAGTGGTTACCTATCTAGCTCTAACCAAACACTTTTATATGAATAATATTGATCTCCATTTGCCTGGAGGCCGTGTGCTGCCTACTCGATGATGTTCCGGGAGCGATTGATGTCTTGCGCGCATCGTAATATCACTCTGCACACGCGCGGAACGCTAGCACGTCCGCGTGCTTTGAATGCAACCGCCGTTTACAATCGGCGCTCACTCCTTTCCGTGAAATCACCTAGAGCTCGACGATGGGGCACGCTCAAGCGAAGTATCGGCGGTAGAGGGGGCGGGGGCCGGGTTTTGTATACAGAAACGCAAACGGAAAAGTCACGAGTTTTGGCATTCAACCGTTTCCTTAGGCGCAACAAATCTCCCCGTCGGTCTTCTGGAGAATTATAGGCAGGCCATCAAGAAAGTACCGACTGGGCTCGTTTTGGCCACCGGCGCGTTTGCCCATAACGGCAAATGCCCCGAGTGGCAGGCGACGAACTACACTGTCTTACGCGATACCATATACGCGAACGCATCTGGGTTCCACGTTTTGAGGACCATGCCAGAAAGCCAGGGGAAGAACGAGGCGAAGGAGCAGGTGATCGCGCAGCTAGAGATATGGCTGAAACAAAACCTGAAAAATCATAACGTCCTAACGTGGGTTAGGCACTGCTCATCCCAGGGCAAGTGCATCGCGGATCCCCCCGACCCGGCGTCCCCATGTGAAAAGTGCGAACCCAAGATTTTACAGCACCTGACAACCGTCTACCGCTTCGTGCAAACCAAGAACAGTCAGTTGGGGCATACCACCCTCGCGTTCCCTACCGAGAATGAGATCGCTGCTATCAAGGCCCGGTTCCCCGAATTGTGGAAGAAGGCATGTCAGGGGATCGCCCCGAACCTGCCCGTCAATAGCGAACCGCCCCCTCCTCCAACAGCGCCAGCCCCGGCGTCACGGAGTACAGCCCTAGTTCATGTCACGAACGACGCGCCCCCACCTACTGCTGTGCGAGCCCTAGCGCCACCGAGCACTTCCCCGTCTGAAGCCGTGCAGGCCGCGGCCCCACGTCCAACAGGGCCAGCAAGGCCGGCGGTGTTTATCGGAAATGTCACACAGGAACTTCGTGCACACTGTCCATGGTTCATGGTGGACACGGTTTCCCGGACGGTACATGTGTCACCAGCCCCCCGGTACCAGGCCAATGTCAATCCCGAGTACCCGTGGATGCAGCACGTCGCAGACCTGTTGACGCTGCTGTGGCCAGCGGAAACCGGGACGTTGGCCCAGGCGCGGGCGAGTACGCTATTGCCGCCCCCTCCAGCCAGGGCGCCCCCACAGATTGCCACCGTTGATCTGGCATTCCCACCCCAAGAACCTCCCTCGATTCCCAGCTTAGTGCAGGCCGCGTCCACCGTGCAATCCTGGCAACCGACCGCCAAGGAAGGGGTCCAGCAACAGCCGCAGCGCGCCGTTGAAGCAGAAAAGCAGGGTGTCCTTGCACGGGACTGCCTGCAATCTGCCCCTCCCGCGGAACCCGCGGTCAGGGAAGATATCTTACCCCGATTGGCCGGCCCCGGGCCGAACTGAGTCGCCAAAATGAGGCCCGGGCCGAAGAGGGGCCGAAAGAGAAATTGCTTTGGGGCCGAACCAATTTGGCGCAAACTTCTAAAATTTTGGTGAAAATTTTACGATTTTTGCATTTTCCCATACTTAATATTAAAAATTTCGCGCCTGCGGCGGGCATTTTGTAGTTTGGACCGGGCGGACCGAAGGCGGGCCGAAGGAAATTTGGATTTGGGGCCGTACCGGCTCAACGGAAGATATCTTCCCTGCCCGCGGTGTCCCCGCTGAGCCACGGTCCGGCGGTTTTCCAAGAGAAGCCTCTGCTGAAGCCCCCCAACAAGGAGCCACCCGACCTGCTGCTGCTGATGAAGCGAGCGCCCCCTCCACCACTTGGGACAGCAGTCACGTGTCCGACCAACGCCTACTAGACTTGGCGCGCCAAGCACACAGCACGTCGGACATCGTGAAAGAGCGGCAGAGCATCCGTTCCGTCTTCACCTTAGAAGACTTGCAGATGCCAACGACGACGGCGGGGAAATGGCACAAAGAGCCAGAACGGAGGTCAGACGTGCTTCTCGCACGCATGCGCCGCCTTGGAGTGGCGCTCGATGCCAGGAACAGGGTGTGCGGTGTGCCGGCACCCTACGGGGAGACTGGATCGTCTGACGTCCTCCTCAGTTCTGATGAAGGGCAGGACGTGGTGATGGAGGAACTGGACACCAGAAGCCGTACTGATCGGTGGCGTAGCGGCAACTTGGTAGGTGGCGCTGGGACAAACGGTAATCAGGTTAACCACGACATGAGGGACCTGTTGGCGGCGGATCTCAATTGCCCACTGCAGCAGCTGCCGGAGTGCACGCTGATGTCCGGCCTGATGGCATTTGGGGAAATGTTCTGCGGATCGGTGCCCTCCCCGGCTGAGAAGGAATACTGGGAGGAGGCGAAGGAGAACCAGGACATCGTTGTGGAAGATGTCGTAGAAGCTCTGGAAAAGACCCACCTTGTGGCGGACGAAGAAATGAATACGCCTACAGAGGATATGCTTGATCTGCCAGACTTCTTGTTTGAGGTATGCAGCCCGCCCTGCCCATACTGGCACCAAAATGTTTCCACTGTAACCCACTAACGATGCGTGAGCGTGCGTGGAGTAGTAATATGCCGGGGAGCGCTGGTGGTGTGACTGCCATTGTAAGCAGGAGTTGGCAGTGCTGGTGGATATGAATACCGAAGTCAGTATCGCGACGGAGTCCGTGCAGGACATTGTGCTGGCCCTGCAGGCTGAGCCCGACCCCGCGATTACGTTGTGTGTCACGGACGTGCCAAACCTAGCGGCAGGAAAGCAGTCGCAACCGCTGGTCACGCACGGGAAGGCGAGTCCGAACGGAGTGACCGTGCAGGAGGCCGTATGGTACTTCATGGATATGAAAAGGCGACAGAGGTGGACTGATGACCATTTCGACACCTTCCTGAAAGTCCTGAAGATGCTCCTGGGCGGCAATACTTGCAACCTGCCGGGATCGCTATGGCACATGAGACGGGCGCTCGGTGCGGAGAGCGTATGGGACTATGCGATACACGTGTGTCCCAAGTTCCACCGCAATTTCGCATGGCAAAACGGGGAGGGAAAGCCGGGGAAGAGGGTGCAAGAGGTATGCGGCGTGCCCACGAAGCGTGGGGCGGATGGCGAGCCCACAGAGTGGTGCACGGAGGAGAGGTACGACGTTGTTAAAACGGCGCGCGGGGAGGAGTATCGTCCCAAGGAGTACTACTTCTATTTCACCGTGAAGCGGCTGGTGCGGCGCTGGATGATGGACTACGACTTTGCTAAGCAGCGTGCGAGTCCCACGGCCAGAGCTCCCGAAAACGCGTGTGTCATGAGCAGCCCGCACGGGCTACGAGTCAACGAGCACCCTAGCGTCGGTGGCAGACTACTGCGTGAGACGCCGAGTGGGAACCAGGAGAAACCAGGGGTAGTACGAACTGGGATGGGCATCGAATATGGAGAGGACGACGGGCAAGCAAAGAAGCATGACAAACAGTGCGACCCGTGCCGATGTTCTTACTCCTTGTAACGGACGAGTGCCGCGGGTGATTGTATACGAACGTTGCCGATAGGCGATGCGTGATGGGTGAAAGGACCGCAACTGACTAGCGCGTTGCCATCGCAGGAATTGGTCCACGCGGTTCGGCGCGATGCGAAGTGCGGACCTCCCTCCCAAGGTAGGTAGTGCGTCACGACGTGTGACAAAGCCCAACCCGCAGTCAACATCTACACGAGTGTGTGCGCACGGAGGTGCGTGTGACGCTCCAGCGCGGCTTGAAGAGATCATAGGCTATTGCGCTTGACTGCGTGTGCAATGGAGGGTATCCGCAGGAACGTGTGAAGATGAAGCACTGCGGTGTGATCTCGATTGCCCCTGGCCCACGTCAACACTGGAAGGACGTCGACGTGTTGCTAGAACCCATGATGGAAGAGCTGAAACAACTGAGTAAGGGCCATGCCGATGCTGACCAAACCCCTTTCAGGGTGTATGACGGGTACTTCCAGGTGTGGCATGAACAGTTCAGCGTGTTCCTGATGTTATGCTACTGCGATACGATTGCGCGTAACGACTTGGGGAAGTTCGCTCCCGTGGCGGCAAGGCGCAACGACTTCAAAAGCATCTGGGAGGCCACTAAGGGCCCTAACGGTAATGGTATGTACTGCTTGGGCTATGCGAACCCCATCTCGCAGACATACTTGGACGAAGGGGAGGTGTTGTATGCCAATGATCCGAGTGTGTGGTTAACCAAGGAGGACCACAAGGAACTGGTGAGGCTGACCGCGGAGGATGGTGTGGATCCGATGCGAACCGGCCGATATGCAGCCGGGCCGTTAGAGCAGCTGGACTACTTTGACCCCATCTACGGGTACGTGCTACCGTTCATGCACATGATGTGTTACGGCGTCATCAAGAAGTTCCTGAAAATGCTGCGAAACAAGGTGAACAATTGCCCAAACACGTGCTATTTCTCACCCATGCAACTGAAGCAGTTGCAGGCCAACGGAAAGGGACTGACCGCGCCGCATGACATGCACCGGGAGTACCAGGACTTCGTGCAATACGCGGGTGAGCACCCGGATCTAACCACGGATACCGACACCCATCACCTTGCATGTGCCTTGTTTAGTAGTAGGAACGGGCGTGGCAGATGCGCCAACCTTATTCGCCCGGTCCGCGTGCAACCATGTTTGTGTGCACCGGCAGGGAATGGCCACACCTACTAACCGTAGGGATGGATGCTACTACAACCAGGTATATATGTATGCACTGCTGTTAGTTTGTTGGTGTCATTTCATACGCGGGGAGGCTGATCCGGTTGCCTAACATCTGTAAAAAGCTCGCTGTTGCAGGGAACTACACCATGGAGGACATGCTGAACTTTATCTTGATTTTCAGTCCGATGGTGTTCATGGATGTTCTGAAGAACTTGAATCCGGAGTTGGACAAGGCTTGGTGGACTTTGCGGCGGGCGGTGCTCTACTTTATGAGAGGGCCTGCAATAGGATTGTGTGGGGACCTCCAGTCCCGTGCGGAGCCCCGGAAGGAGGCCGGGAAAGAGCTGTGGGCCTTTGCGGTGATTGTGGAACAGCAATGCCCCATGAACATGTTGACGTTGAATCTGCGCATGGCGGTCGTTCACTTGTGCAAGCAAGAGGAGGAAACCGGCGTGGTGAGCAGCACCAACGAGCTCTGGGTCGAGCGTCTCCTGGGCGACAGCAAGGGGGTGGTGCCAGCCCCGGTTGGAGGTAAGGCGATCGACACGTGCATAGCGAACGCGTATCTCACGAAAGAGGCGGTGGACGACATGGCGTGGAGCTACGAAGGGATCCGCTTCCTTCCGGATATGCTCACGGAGATGGCCATGGCCAAGGGCGGCGAATACCATGATTCTGGGACCACCAGGGCTGACGATTCCTCCAAGGTGTGCCATCTCCTTGACACCGGCCACTATCTCGTCCGCGACGGTGTGCCAACCGCTGCGTTGGCAAACGAGGAGGGGGGTCGTCTGCACCGGGAACTGGTGGGGTGCGTCCGATCCCTTTTTGGCGATCACGCAAGCCCTTCCCTGGATGCCATGGACGTCCTTCGATTCTCGCGCATGCGAAGAGGCGATGAGGACTTCACATCCCGGGTTTACACCCGGGCAAAAACGCGTATCTCCTTCAACGTGGCTTTGAGTACATGCGCGGCCGACGCTTTTGAGTACGGCACCGTGGAGGCTTACTACTTGATCTTCCTGAAGCGTTCCGCCGAGAACTCCGCCGCCGACGACACCGTGTGCCGCCTGGCTATGGTGACCGCCTACCCCACTGTTGAGGACCTTACCATGAACAGCCGGGGCGTGTATGTGTGCAACGAGGCAGAAAAACGTACCCTTCTCCTACCGGTAAGCCGTCTCGAAACCAAGGTCATTATCCATCGCCCACCTGGAAACCGCGTACCTCTACACGCCACTTACCTATGGCCGGGGATGAAAGCGGTACGTTGCAAGAAGCAATAGCGCAAGCTACTTCATCAGCTCCGCGCAGCAATCGAAGGAGGACACCGAACGCCAGCGCAGCTTCATCAGCTCCGTCCAATTGCTCTGTGTAGATAGCGAATGCCTGCTTGCCACATGGAACGTATCTGTTCCAGTGGTACTTTTAGTAGCATCGGCAGTCCCTCTTAGCATGCCACGTGGAACAATCTGGAATTTCTGTTAATAGCTAGTGGTGCTAGTGTTAATAGACATGCCACGTGGAACAATCTGGAATTTCTGTTAATATCTAGTGGTGCTAGTGTTAATAGTCACGCCACGTGGACGATCCGGTCAAGTCTGTTAATTTATGACCGTTTACAGTCTGCCAAGTGTTAGTATCCGGTAAAACTGTTAATCCGAGTGCCACGTGTATGATTCCTATTAACCCCTAAGCCGGTGTTTGGGTCATTTCTGACCCAAGCGCTTTTCGGGACGCAAACATACTTTGTGGCGCCATTTGACACTCAAATTGATATTTGAAAACAGTTCTGAAAAGCTCCGATTCATGCGCATCCATTCGTGTGCTTCATACTTCCGGATTTAAAGCATTACATTTTAAAGTATCAATAACTGACACGTGTTGATATAACATATAATGGCCCTTTACCCTATCAATTACCCCAATTAGGGTTTGCTACATGTATGATACATCGTCAAGTGCTTGTGCCGTTGTGGGGGGTTAATATTAGGATTTGGCTTAGGTTGCAAATTGGAACTTTGTCGAGCTGGGGTTCTAATGTTATTGTACGAAGTAATGTCACGGAACTTGAGCTTTACCAGATAAGGTCGTGCTAGTGCATTGCGCCTTGAAGAGGCGTTTTCGAAAGTGTCTTTAAAAGTTAAATCGGACTATCAACGAACCATATATTCGCAAAAGGGTGGAATGTCCCAAAGTGCTGGGGAAAAACACCGGCTTAGGGGTTAAAAGTGTTAATTTTCTGTTAATATTCCTTACATGTGTAACGATCTGGCGAGGGGGGCCTATTTCAACTCCCTCCGACACCCCTCCGATTAAGTGTTAACATTCTGTTAAAATTGTGTTAAATTAACATTCTGTTAACATTCTGTTAACATGAATTATATAATGTTAAACTTTCGCCCAAGAGCCAATCATTATCTACCACCGGGATTTATAACACCACTATTAACAGTTCCTACCCGTTAACACTTTTTAACACATAATTAATACTTTTTAACACTTTATTAACAGAAATCCTCAGTGGTGTGCTGGGTTCAGGGTTTCCGGAATCAGAACGGTAAAAGTCAGATTGATAAAAGGGAGATACACATAAATACTAACGGGAGTTTCCCGACTACTGGTGACGGTCACCCAGCCTACCATAGGAAGTGACATGTGACAGTTTTGAGTGTCACAGTGTCAAATCCAGCACACCACCTAGGGTGGTGACCGGAGCTAGTAGTGAAACGAAGCAACAAACTCCCTACTCAACTTCAGGAGGAAACTGTAGCACAACTGGGGGCCTGTACTCTTGGTCAGGGCGGTCCCAGTTCACAGCAAAGATTGTCAGATACTGCTGTTAGGTGCCAAAACCCTAAACACAGCTCAAATTCAGAGAGCTCTTCTGCACATCTAGGAAGCTAACCATAGCTAATCTCTAGGCAGGCACGGTGTGATCAATCTCAGCCACTAGAGGTCTTCGGAGCTGGCGGTCCGGCTCGGAGCAGCGTGAGGGTGAAGTAGTTGCCGGCCTCCGGGGCCGGTGGTAAATCATTCGTAGAAGAAATTTCTGAATCCTCGATCACAGCCGCATGGTCACCAGAGCTCGGCTCCTCGTCATCGGACGAGTACGGCGGTGGCGGGTAAGGCGGTGACGGCGGAACTGGTGGGTCGGGGTCATATAGCTCTGGCGGCCGCGGTACATTGTGGAGAGTGCGGAATCCTTGCCGCAACTCCCGATACCGTGCATGTCGCCGTGGCGGAATAGCATCCTTGTACGCACCTCCCACCGCGTCGCCAAGATCGTCATGAAGCATTGCAGTCGGTGAAGCTCCCGTAGTTGTGACTGCAGAGGCACTCCACGTAGCACCACCGACCGGCGGAGCCGTGCATGAGCGCGCATCGGCACCACCGACACCGGCAACGGTGTGCGGTGCGGCGGTGGCACAAATCACAAATAGTGCACATACCAAGGACGAAGTGAGAAGAGACCTCCCGAAGCCCGGAATGCCGTTCCCACAGCCGTACCGTGGCCGCGGCAGTGCCCCCGAGGCATCCTCGTCGTCATCGTCGCTCGTGGCGTAGGTCGCGGGCTCGTAGTCCATCACGCGCTCCGGTGTCTCAACCGCGGAGAGCAAATTCATGCTCGGGGCCGGCTCGTCGGGCGCTCCCAATGTAATTCCCGTGCTCTCAATGAAATCGACAAACGTGCGGGTGACAAGAGGGCAGAAGGGGTTCGGCAGTCCGGTCCATTCCTCCTCGGATTCAACCGACGCGGGCGGAGAGTGCGTGACCGGCTCCGACACCACCGGCATGTTGGCGGTGAAGGTGTTGGCATTGAAAGTGGTTTCCCCAGCCGTGCGCGCCAACTCAGAGAACTCGGTGACGGCGGACACGAGGGCGTCACCGTCCACCTCGCAGAACGAGCACGCGGAGAGGTCAGTGAAGATCTCCGGCTTCCCGCCCGCGAGCATGCAAAGCGCGTCGAACTCCACGGCGTCGTCGTGGTCGATGGCATGTTTGAACTTCGCGGCAAGCACGGAGCTCTCGGCCTCCTCAGCGAAAGCGTAGGCCGAGAGCCCGGTCCTGCCACCGTTCGGGCAGTCCCGATGCCAATGCCGCGCTTTTCCCTTAGCGCACACCTGATTCTGGCAGTACGGGATCGTCGCACCGGTGTCGCGATGGAAAGCCACCTTCTTGGATACGGTTTGAGACCAATTTCCCCCCTTGGGGAGGGGCGAGGCCGCGAAGCGGGTCTTGACGCGGCGGTCCGGCTTGTCCGCGCGAGGAGTGAACCCCCGTGGAGACGGCTCGGACTCGGCGGTGGCGAGAAAGGCGGCCAATTGCCGCTTCAAGTCGAGGACCATCGTCCTCAAGTCCGCGAGCTCACCCGTCGCGTCCAAATCACCGTTGTCCTTCTCCATGAAGTGCGTGCCGTGGGAGTACCGGTGTGCGGACGCGGTGGCGGTGCCCGCCCGCACGTGCTCGCCGTAGCACTCACGTACCCATTGCTGGATTGTGAGTAGGTCGTGGGCGGCTCGTTGGTCGTGAAGAAGCAAGCGGGACACCACCGGCTGGTAGAAGGCGGTGTCGAGTGCTTTGATGAAAAGCGACTTCACGTCCTCGTCCAAAAGCGTTGCCCTCGTCCTCGCAGCCTTGAGCGCGGCGTTGAAATTCTCGATGGGTCCATGAGGGTCCACGCCCGCAGGGATGCGGACGGCGAACATGTCCGCTTGCCCCTGGAAGGGGTCACCAATCGGGATCATCCGACGGGCGAACTCGAGCAGAACACGCTTACCGTCTGTCGGGAAGCTGGCGTGGGACGAGTCCATCCAGTCCGCTGCGGGCGACGAGGGGTCGATTAGCAGTTCGAGCGTGGAGAACAATAAGTTGTTCGCCTCCACGCGGACGACCAAGGTAGCGTCGTCCAGCGTGAAGAGCGGAGCGAACCCGATGTCCTCAGTGACGAATGCTGTCTGCAGCGCGGAGACCATCCTCGTGAAGAGGGCCGCCGCGTGTGATTCCGTACCGGAAAATCTGTCAATCTTGCCCTCGAACAACTTGCGCTGCACGTGCTTGGAGACCTTCATGTCGAAGTGCTCTCGTTGTAACGTACGTACCGAGGTTAAAAACGCAGCCCCTGCCGAATTAGCGGGCGGCTGTGCTGCTGGCGGAGTCGCGGGTGTGTTGGCATGCCTGGCAGCAACGGAGTAAAAAATTGTGCTCAACGTGCGGCGGCGATTTGCCATGCTAGCCGTAGATCTAGTGGATGCAACCATGATGAAGTAGACTGTAGGGGTGAAGTGAGGCAAAGATGGCGTGAAAATGCGGAAGCCTTGGGCGGCCAAGAAATGTGGTGGGTCGTCGATACGGCTGCCGTGAGAGAGCAGGAATTCCGAGAAGTCGTGTGGTAGATGGCGGCCGATACGAATCGGTGTGGTGACCAACCAGAATACGTAAACCAATCCAAGTCCCGTAGAAAAATGTTCTCAAAGGCCTACAGCTCGCCGTAAATCAACCCACAAAACTTAGGCCATACCCGCAACTGCCGGCACTTCCACGCGCGGAGCGCCTCACTCCATCCCAAGCGTCCGGCTTTAGCCAATCATCCCGGCGGTGTCGCAGTGGCTAAATAAAGCGTAAGTGGGGCCAAACCTGTTAGATATATATAGTGCGGAGTGAATATATAGATAACTGGAAATGAACCCTGGGTTCAGGGTTTCCGGAATCAGAACGGTAAAAGTCAGATTGATAAAAGGGAGATACACATAAATACTAACGGGAGTTTCCCGACTACTGGTGACGGTCACCCAGCCTACTTTAGGAAGTGACAAGTGACAGATTAAACTGTCGGTGTGTCACATCCAGTATGCTTTTTGCGGTGCGGAAGATGATCAAGATGACTCCTAGAACCCTCCAGGGTACTGGGACGAGTCTGATTTTGAGGACGAGAATGATGGGTCTCAGAACCCTCCAGGGTACTGGGACGAGTCAGATTTTAGTGAAGAAGAGTATTTTTCGGGATCCGCTGTTTCTCTACCCCACTTGGGAGTTTCTCAGTCCGATGCTCCCCTCGAGCCTGGAGTTGATTCGTTCGAGGAGCTAGCAGATGACGCTCCACTTGGAGAGAGCGATATTTCTGATAATTACGAGCAGTCTGAGGCCTGGGACGACGAGGCCAACGACGATTACGAAACCACTGAGGGCGGTTACACCGCTGCGGAGTGGGAGGCTTGGGAGGCCTCCCACAACGCGCATGGGCATGATCACGTAGACCACCACCAGCTCTACCAGGGTGGTCCGGGATTTTCCGACGATTCTGCTGTCGGCGGACAGTCTGACTTCGTGGATTGCGACGACGATTATGGTGACCATGGGGACTACGACTCTGGTGGTGCCTACGATGGCTACGATGATGGTGGCTATTACTATTGATTGGTTTCTCTTTTATTTCTTTGCGACGTATCCGGGCGCGGCGGCATTCTATCTCTTTTAATTGTTGATTTACTCACGACACTTGTCGGCTGTACTTTATTTCTTTGTTTCAGTTGATTTACTCGCGACACTAGCTGGCGGCGGCTCTATTTATTTCTGGTTGGATCCGGCACAGTATTATTCTATGTGATTCGATGTGCACCGTTGTAAGACCCCAGAGGAGGGCAATTTTGGTAACGGCATTTATTTCGGGAATCCTACTAGTACCAATCGCCAGCAGAGATCGTAGCCGTTGACCAGACACGAGCGTGCTCTGAATTGCTTGATGACATCAGAGATTTGAGTGCAAGACCGAACACGAGCGTGCTCTGAATTTATGGGAATCAGCAGTTTTTTTTACCGTTTAGACGTCCACTCGACGGGCAGATTTTGAAAATTGAAACTTAGCCACTCAGCATTTGTTTACCTAGTTGTCACTATAGCATGCACTATATGCTTACTTGTGATCTTGTGTGTTAGCATTCCGAACTGTGACATGCTGCTGACTAGATAACTATTCAGGCTTGGAGCCTTAACACTTAACTAGTCAGGGTGGTGTGTTTGTCACTGTCACTAGCTTGTGTGTTCCACCTCAGGTGAGGTGGTGTGCTGGAATATCGGTATCGACGGTCGAGATCGACCTCGATATCGATATCCCGGTCTGTCACCTTTGGTGCGTCACACGTGACATGTCAGGGTCATGACCGATGATATATGTGTCATACATATCATACGAGTCATACCTGTCAGACATGTCATACCATGTCATGTCATGTCGTGTCATATATTATTATGCATGACAGTCGTCAGTACGGTCGACCATGACTGTACATGTCGAGTCGCGTCATATATTATTATGACAGTCGTCAGTACGGTCGACGATGACTGTACATGTCGCCAGATGATAATGTCACATCATCTGTCATTATTCAAGGAAAGACTTGAATGACCCTGTCATCGAGAGTTCGTACGTCGAACTCGAAGATGGCAAAGCAAAGATACATCTTGAATACAAACAAGAACCATCTTGGCTTTAAGCATGTGCGGAACACGCATGCACAGTATGAACGAACTAGTCGTTATTACAATACTGGTCGTTCAACCTACGTCTCGGGTTCACAACCCAATGGCGGTACCATCTAAGATGATGGGAGACGTATGGTACAAAGTGAGGAAGCGTTGTGCTTCAGCAGTTCTTCATTCAGAGACTGCAACTCACAACCCGCTATACTGTTACACTTGTGTGTGCCGTTCAACAGCACAGTGTTTATTTGATATACTGTATAATATTTGTGGGCTCGCATATCAGCCCTAACATAATGGTATTCTAATTTAGCTCGTCAAGGCACGAACGAGAACTCAATTGTGTGCAGCGCATAGATATCATTAATTTGTGTTGACAGGTTGCGGAGCATATAAGGCGACGCACTCGCATAAATTGAATATTGATATATCCGCTGCAATAGCGAAGATAGCGTGCGAGAAAATTTTCGCGTTCACAGAAGCGCACTCGCAGATACAGCTGATCACACATACTACACGATAAGGTGTGCATATGGCATACATCCACGCAGCAATGAGACGTACTCGCATAAATGGTTCGCAAATGTATACATGTTCGCAGATGCGACGTGAAAGCATAATCATCAGCGGAATCGTTTCCGCGCGGAAAGTCATCAGCGCAGCATTACAATTTTCGTGATTGCACCAAATTGCTTTTTGTACGGCTTCATACATGTTGATGCGCGATATTCTAATTTGCAGTTGGCAGCATGCGCGATGGTCACTAATTTGCAGTTGGCAGCATGCGCGATGGTCGCATATTTTTGCAGAAGTGGATCGCAGCTTACAGCATGCATGCCAATTACATGCGCGCGCTTGTATGAATCACGCTCGAAAATTGTTCAGAATGATATATGGCATAGTGGTCATCGACGGAATTTTGATCCGTATACATGTCAGCGCTCGTATAATGCGCTGATGAATGGCGACGACAATACATGCTTTTCATCAGCAGCGCGCCCTTTTGCATAAGTTATTTGCAGCGTGCTATGAAAGATTTCAATTTGCGATGACGATGATGTCGAGATGTTGCTAAGATCAACTGCACAAATATTCTTAATCATCAGCATTCATGCTCATCAGAAATATAATAATGTGTGTACAATATGTGTGTGTGGATCAACACACACACACATGCACACATGCACACATGCACACACATCACTTGCAGCAATCACCAACATGCAGTACATGCATTATTATACCATGTATACATTTTATGCTGAGTGATTGCAATATTGTGAATTGTGCATGCATTAATAATACAGCTTGATTACGATGCCAGCTGTAATATATATATATCAGTTTGATCACGATAGCAACTGGTATACTAGCATCATGCTGTGATACATGAACATTGCATAAGCACATTGCAGTGCATGCTAAACTATATTAGAACCCATACAGTATAAGGTGCCTGTTCAGTAATCTTAACACAGTAATTAGCTCAATGTGACCCGGTGGAGTCGAGATACTCCTCGGACAACATATTGTTCTACTGTGGATTACTGAAAGGATACTCACCGGAGCTGTATGTGAAATATACCCAGCAACTCATTTTGTAAATGAGATTATTTTGGAATTACAATACTCCTAAGCTTAATATATCATGCTAGATGTATTCAGTGCATGGTATGCTGATAATCCTGCATGATGAACTGTCTGGAAATGTTGTAATGTCCAGAAGTTATCTTACTGTAAAGTGTGTAAAAGTTAACACACACACACACTGACAAAAGTGCTAATCAGTAAGCACTGCATGCATGCACACACACTGCATTGTATGTATTAACATTCACTGATTCAAAGTGAATTGATTAACTTAAATATCTACTATGTGTATGATAATGTACATACCATTTTCCAAACACATGTGCGTGGAAAATGTCAGTGATTGCGATAGATAAGGGAGCAGGATAAGACAACATGCTGTAGGGCTGGATGGAGTTATCTCCAGACCCGAAGGCAAGATACTGCACCCATGAAACAGCTGGTAACTGTTGGGTGCAGTCCACTCGTCATTCCACATATCATCGCTGGAGCAATAACAACAACTACGTTGCATATTGACAGTTGATTCAGATCTGATCAGTTCAAATGCATGCAACTCTCAGATCAGTATCTACATGACATCTGATAATAGTTGTTAAGGACAACACACACATACAAATGTGTTGTGTTAAATTGCTGTGATTGTATCAAGCAATGTCCAGATATGTTCTAAATAAGAAATATCATTTTGATAAATCTTAGAGCACAGACCTATGCTCAGAACAGATCATAGATTGACAAATATCACTAAAGTGGATGTTCCTAACTGGATGTTCCCACTTAAGTTGATAACTTATATATCACCAGAATGTACATTTGCTGCCATGGGTTTAAATCAGTAAAACCCAGAAATGCTATCAACCATAGATGTTGATATACAGCACAATTCACTTATTTGCCATGAAATTTATCATGTGCAAAAGTGAAGTTTATTGCAGTGATTCTGTACTTTACATTCCACATATACACTGAGATATGTCACCGAGGCAATATATCAAATAGCCAAAAAAGCTGTAAAATGGGTAAAAAACTTCCACGCATGATTTCAAAATTGAAATTTCGACCCCATTTTATTTTGAATTATGATTCTATACCTATTAAGGTATCAGAAAAACATAATGACCATGGTCATATCTCGTGTAACACCCTAGATATTAGGTGTGTAATATATAGGGGTATACATATTGGCTGTAACACCATGCGTAAAAATGCTCCGCGCATGATTTTAAAATGAAAAAATCGGGTTGATTTTTTTGCTGATCTGATTATTCAGCTATCAACAAATATTCCCTGATTTATACAGCACTTGTAACACCCTGTAACACCCCTAAAATTAAATGTGTGTGTCAGGGGTGTAACGTACCCTCTGAAAACCACCTTACATATATTTAGGTATTAAATGCAGTTTTGCTTAAAAACCTTTGCAAAAAAATTATACTGCTTATTTTTTACCTACTTTAGGGTTACTGATATCATGTAACACCCTAATCATATATTTGGGTGTATGGGCCACTGTAACATTACATGCCCTAAAATGCTACTATAATTTCGATGAACTTCGTATTTAGCATTAACATATCATGCTGTTTTCGACACAGATATGATTATGTATCGGGCAACAACCCAAGAACTGTGACAGATGCTTCCTATATGGAATGCATGCTATTTTTGAGGTATTGGCAATTGACAACTGCCACTATATCACACACTTCCTCGAGGGGGGAAGAAGGTGGATATATATATATACTTACCTCATTATTATGTACGAATATACTACATGTATGTAAACATACCGATATACCACATATAACATATAAATCACACACACTCAGTTAGGCAATTAGCTGAAGGTATTTTTGTGCTGTGTTTTGTTTTTAGATGGTTACTATCGAAGAGGAAGAGCATGAGATTCCTGATATCAACCCAGATCATTCGACTTGGTTTTTCGACATACTTGGTTCATACGATGCATACAGTCGGTTTAAAATCCCGAAGTGGATCGCTGGTTATGCCGATACACTAACCAGATATGACCACATAGGCTATTATGACAATGTCAGTCGCATGAAACCAGATATGAGCCGGTACAAGGATCCTGCCAATGAGCCTCAGGCACCAGAAGCAGAGTATACAGCAGACAGTCCTCCGATGGTCTTTGTAGATCCAGATGCAGATTCAGTACCAGCACCAGCTCCACCAGCTCCACCCAGTTTGGTCCCCAAGGTGAAAATGACACCACCTAGGGAATTCAAAACAGGACAGGACGCAGAGGTCTGGTTGGATACAGTGGACAGATATTTCCAGTTCACTTATCCAGGTGTCAATGATAAGGATTTGATCACAGTGTTTTTGACTCTCATACAGAATAACGATAGACACTATTTTCAGGTCTTGGCAAAATAGCCATATACCACTTATGAGATGGTCAGACAGACATTCCTCAGACAATTTGGTAATCCTCATAAGAGATCAGTAGCCAAAAAACACCTTATGGCACTGACTCAAGGAACCCAAACCTTTGCAGACTATTTGCGCACATTTACATCACTGGCTTCTCTAGCAGCAGTTGATTTAAATGATGTGCTAATAAAGGACAGATTTGTCACCAGTATGGATCCTGATCTCCGCAGACAGTTCCAACTCAGATACCTGACAGAAGAGCAGAGGAACAATCTGTCGTGGCAAGAAACCACACAAGTATTGCTTGATTTGAACTACGTCATTCACTCAAAGCAATCAGAAACCCTTCATTATCGGGGTCAGAAGGAGCAGTCATCTGGAGGTCCAGCCAAGAAGGATAAGGACAGAGGACGTGGCCAGAAGCCATATGACAGATCCAACAGAAATCGGAATTGGAATCAGAGTGGCAGCCAGAACTCCAATCAGAATCGGAACAAGGGAAAATGTGGTAAAGGCAAGGGCAAAGGAAAAGGAAAATCACAGAATGATAGGACTTGCCATCGTTGTGGTCGTATTGGTCACATCGATAAGGATTGTTATGCCACCAAGACCGATGATGGAAAAGAGATCAAGGGAAAGCCACCAGCTCAGAATCCTAACCAGAATCGGAGACAGCAGCAGCAGAATCAGGGTGCTAAGGATGGGTCTGGCAAACTCATCAATACGATCAACACCTTGGTCAAGGAAATGAAGAGTCAGCACAGCATCAATGCAGCAGTTGCAACTCCAGATCCAGTTCCATCAGCTCCGCCAGCTCCTCAGGGAAACTCTCAGGGTACTGCACAGGTACCGGTGTTGAGAGCACCCCGAGGGTAGATCAGCCTGAAGATGCCACTGAAGCAAGTGGCCGGGTTGAGAGTATCTCAGAAGAAGTCCTTTCCAGTCTGACATTGCAGTTTCAGCAGATGGACAATCCCTCAGAGCACATCGCACAGATGCAGTCTCAAACAGCACAGCTGAAATCACAGAAGAAGTTGTTGTTGTACAAAGGGAAAGTATATGGACAGAGTACTCACATTTTGGTAGATCCAGGAGCCACATCGTCTTTCATCGACAGACAGTTTGCTGCTCAGCTTGGTATAGCACCCACAGATTCTTCATCATTTTCAGTGGGATTGGCTGGAGGAAGCCAACTACCATGCACATCCTATCTTCCCAAGGCTACATTTTCTCTGGGCAAGTATAAGGATGCAGAAGATTTCTACATCATTGACATGAAACCATTCACTGTCATTCTGGGTCAAGATTGGTTGGAGAGGAGGAATCCACACATTGACTTTCAGACCAAAAATCTGACGATCACTAGGAAGCATTCATCAGGCTCCAGTATTCGCACAGTATTGTCCAGAGTTGAGCAGACTCCAGACTCAGATGACCTTCCTGAAATGGAATTGGTCAGCGCTACCACCATGAGAAAGCATCTTCGTCGCATTCGATCCAGTGGTTCGGCTGAAGAAGCCGTAGCTTATCTCTTCTTTCTCTCAGAGGTCGACGGTGAACTGGTCTTTGCAGCATCAGACTCAGACACCACTATGGAAGACCCCGAGGTCACAGCAGCACGTGATCAAGTGAGAGAAGACTTTTCAGACATATTCCAGGAGGATCTTCCAGCTGGTCATAGGCCAGAACGGTTTGAAGGTGGTTATCATCGAATCAACATTGAACCTGGGCATAAGCCACCATCACAGCCAGTACGTACCATTCCAGTACCCATGATGGAGGAGCTCAAACGGCAAATCATTAAATATGTCGAGTTGGGTATCCTTCGTCCATCATCATCACCATATGGGTGCCCAATCATCTTCGCTCCTAAGCCAGGGGGAAAGTGGAGGATGTGTTGCGATTATCGTGCCCTTAACAATATCACCATAAAGGACACATATCCGTTGCCACCCCATGATACCCTTCTTGAACAGCTTAAGGGAGCACGCTGGTTCAGTAGATTTGATTTCAACCAGTTTTTCCACCAAATTCCCATTCACCCAGACGACATTCATAAAACTGCTATCCGCACCAGATATGGTTCTTATGAATGGACAGTTATGCCTTTCGGATTGACCAATGCACCTGCAACAGCTCTTCGTGTAGGAAACCGGGCATTCTTCGACTTCATTGATCAGTTCCTTGTCATATTCATGGACGACACTATTGTATACAGTCCAGATTTTGACAGCCATGTGTGGCTACTATCCCGAGGTTGGGTCCTCTCACAAGGACCGAAGTAAAATGCGGCTCTTGCACGGATATTTACCTTACGACGATGTTACCCGCACATTTTTACATCATTTATGAGTCAAACCAATAGTTGAACATGTCGGATGGATTGGTTGCTCGATATCGGTCGTCATTAGACACGTGTGCTTTAGGTGTATAATTTAATTCAAAATTAATTCAAAAACCCGGTCCTCTCACAAGGACCGGACACCCCAACACCCTTTGGACCCACTAGATGGCCTCTGGAGGGCATATATTCTTGCACACTTCGACTTTGGGACTTAATGTTGATGTGTGAACCGCACAAGCCCTTGGTTTTGCACTTTACCATTTTGAGGGCACGTCACATAAGGCACCACCCTCAAAATATTAGAGACGGCGGTATTTGTGCGTGATTTATTTTGATATGTGATAGGGTGGAGCTATGAACCAATGCCACAAAAATGATCGGATTGCCATGGATACACTTTCTAAAAGATTTCATATGTATATACATTCAGTTGGGAAGCGGAAGCCATGTGCTATAAAGCATACATGTGTGTTTGTGGACTACCTTTGAATTGTAAGTAAGAAGGCAAACATCATCAAAATAACGAAAATTTACCCTTTTACAAGTGTAGGGTAGATGTTTAGCCGCAAATTACAACCAGTAGGGGTATGCCACCACTCTCAAGCACTAACCCATTATTGGCGGTAATGTTTGGGCTCAATTTGATGACTTATTGGGGTTGGTTGACGATGTTATCCGTCTTTTAAAAAATCACGAGTGAGTGTCATGCTTTTTTCCCTCCTTGTGAAATTTGAAACCTGAAAAGTGAAGGAGGGTCCATGCAAATGCGACTAGTATAGACACGCCACATGGAATTTCAGCCAACGGGGCATTAGGCGACTCAGTTTAGGTCACAATAAGACTGCCATATAGAGGGTAGCGTGTCTTGAATGCAATAGGACAGCGAAAAAAAAATCCCGCAACTTCGGTCCTTGTGAGAGGACCGAAAGCGATTTGGGTCCTCTCACAAGGACCGCGGGATAGTAGCCATGTGAAGCATGTTCGACAGTTCCTCCAGCGTTGCAGAGATCACCAGTTCTTCATCAGGCCTTCCAAGGTGGAGTTGTTCGTCAGATCTATAGACTTTATCGGACATCACATCTCTGAAGCAGGCCTATCCATCATCGAAGACCGAATCCGAGCAGTCATGGCAATTCAGCCTCCAGTGTCTTATGGTCCTACCGTTGGAAAGCAGCCTCTACGCCGTATGGCTAAAGATGGCAAGTCATCCCTTCGGTCATTCTTGGGCATGGTCGGTCAATTTAGGAGATTCATACCAAAGTTCTCCAAAGTTGCCGAGCCACTCAATCGTCTCCTTAAAGATAATGCAGAGTTTGTCTGGGAATCTGAGCAACAGCAGGCATTTGATAATCTCAAAAGTGCCATCTGTAACGCTCCGGTATTGCAGCTTCCAGATCAGAAACTGCCATCTATTATGGAGGTCGATGGATCAGGCACACACGTTGGTCAAGTAATACTCCAGGATCAAGGAAAAGGTATGAAGCCATGTGGCTATCACAGCGTCACTCTATCCGATACACAGAGACGTTGGCCTATTCCTGAGATCGAGCTATTTGCCATTGTGGAAGGCTTCCGATTCTTTCGCCACATCTTGTTGGGAGCTCCTGAGACCATTGTACGCTCAGATCATCAGCCACTGGTTTATTTCCAGACCAAATCCACACTGAGCCCCAAACAGGCACGGTGGTTGGATGAGCTCTCCGAGTACAACTTCCGTATAGAGCATATTGCTGGCGATAAGAATAAGGTTGCAGATGCACTCACTCGTATCTCTGCACTTTTTGAACTCACTGATTGTCTTCAGCACATGGACATCAGCGAGGTCATGCCATCTGCAGATCCTACATTCATTGCTCTTATATCTTCTTCATCAGCTCATCAGCTACACGACATCATTATATCCGAGTATGATCGTGACACATTTGCACAGACTATTTTGGCTAAGCTGACATCATCGACTTCATCACAGTCAGTCAGCAGCTACAGCTTCGAGCTCATTCAGGGGTTGATCTATCGTAAGACCATATATGGCAGACAGCTGTACATTCCACCAACAGCTAAAGTCCCCACAGATGACGGTGAGATCACACAACTTCGCCACATTCTTCTTCATGAGTGCCACTCAGCCACTATTTCTGGTCATGTAGGCAAAAATCGCATGCTTCATCTTCTGCGTAGCCGGTATTATTGGCCAGGAATGACAACGGCAGCCATCAAGTACATTCGGGAGTGCCCCGTTTGTCAGCGCCAGAAAACGAGGCGACACAAGCCTTATGGTCAGGCACATATACGATATTCCGTGCCTAAGACAAAATGGCTAGATGTATCTCTTGATTGGATCACTGACCTGCCTATCACCACTAATGGGCACGACAGTATATTTGTGGTAATGTGCCAATTCTCTCATCGCTGTCATCTCATTCCCTTCAGCATGACCTGGACAGCTCAGCATACTGCTTCTATCTATATGCAGCATATCTTCAAGCTCCATGGTCTTCCGAGGAACATCATCTCAGATCGAGACCCCAGATTCACCTCTACATTCTGGCAGACACTGTGGAAATCTACTGGTACGAGATTGTCCATGACGTCATCACACCATCCACAGTCGAATGCTGCCAATGAGAGGAGCCATGCCTTCATTGAGGATATCCTCAGGTACTTTTCAAATTGTTGATTCATGATTCGATTTCACCATCCTCTGGTTTATAAACTGATTAAGTAGTATTTTTTTTTTCAGGTGTTGTTGCAATGATACTTCAGCCAATTCGTGGGAGGACAAGTTGCCTCTGGTGGAGTTTGCAATTAACAATACCGTTTCTGCATCAACTGGTTATTCACCATTTTATCTCGACTCGATGGCGCAACCACTTTCGCCTCATGACCTGGTTATCGCTATTCCGCCAGAAGCTCCTGTTCCAATACAAAGAGCTATTCGAGATCATTTTGACCAGTACTCGGCTGTTCATGCCAACGCGGTAGACAACATTTCCCGAGCAGCAGAAATTAGCCAAGCCAGATTCAATAAGACTCACATGCCTAAGCAGTTTGCAGTTGGGCAGAAAGTTCTTTTACGGACCGAGTTTATTCAATGGACTGGTTTAACAGAGGCAGGCAGACACTTTAAGCAGCCATATATTGGACCATTCACCATCTCCAAAGTGCTTAGCCATGGACGTGCATACGAGTTAGATTTCGGAAATCTTGATATCCGTATTCATCCGGTACAGCCTGTATCCAGATTAGAGCTGTACAATGACTCGATCCAAGCACCTTTGCCTCTGCCACAGATGATCACCGAAGAAGGGCAACCACTGTTTGAGATATCACATATACTCTCGGATAAGTTCACTAGAGGTGTCAAATACTATTTAGTGCGATATGCAGGCTACGGCCCTGAGCATGACACCTGGGTCAAAGCCACAGAGCTTACCAATGCAGCAGACATCATAGCTGCCTATGAAGGCTAAACATTATATTAAGCCTCGTGCCCTTACTTCTTGTAATATATACTAATACATGTCGATCATCTATATAACCTTGCTCTTAATATTTTATCATTATGTTGCATAGAAGCGGGAAATTGATCCTTCCTTGCTAAAGGTGTAGTGAGCCTTGTTCAAAATCATACCCTTGCACAGATACGCATACATGCGAGATATCATATCTGTGGATAAATAAAAACTGCTAAATGCTACCTTTGCCAGCCGTGGTTTGTCATCGGATTCTTGGCCAGTCATCCGCAGCTACCGGAGATTGAGGTAGACGGAGTTGTGATCCTAAGTTGTGCTTGACAAACATAACTAAACAAATTTCACATTAGTACGTGGCGAATCCATTCTCACTCATCGCGATAGATGTTCGTCAAAGCGCGCGTACCGGACCGAAAAAAAGGAGTTTGGCACACGGGTGAGGATTTAAAGTGGACTTATAAAGACCCTCCGATATCTCGTGAGCAGGGCCTTCTCCGCTGCATTAAAAACAAGCCGAAATTTCGAAATATTCGGAAGGGGCTCTCCATAGTATTTCTGTGAACTTCGGAGGAGTAAGCTCTCTGAAGGGAGGAAGAGGTGGATGCATTATCAAATGCCGAGAATCGTTCGTTAAATCGTCGATCATCGTTCGCAAAGGCGTCGACGGCAAGCGCAAATATCTATCCGTAACGTAAACCTCGGAAGATACCTTGAAACGTCACTCTGAAAAACGATACGCAATTCATGGGGGCTACATCCTAAGAACTGTAGGGCTAAATGCCTAAGGTGAGGGACTAAAGTGGACTCAGTTCCCCCCAATAACCTAAAAACACCATGAGGGACGCCTCAAATCGGTGTAAGAAGACTGGTACCAGCAAGAAGCGACAACAACAAAGACATCATAGACATATACAAAGGTATGCCCGTTGTGAGGTCACAACTCTTTTAAGAGGGGAGATCTGTCAGGGTCATGACCGATGACATATGTGTCATACATGTCATACGAGTCATACCTGTTAGACATGTCATACCATGTCATGTCATGTCGTGTCATATATTATTATGACAGTCGTCAGTACGGTCGACCATGACTGTACATGTCGAGTCGCGTCATATATTATTATGACAGTCGTCAGTACGGTCGACGATGACTGTACATGTCGCCAGATGATAATGTCACATCATCTGATGTCATTATTCAAGGAAAGACTTGAATGACCCTGTCATCGAGAGTTCGTACGTCGAACTCGAAGATGGCAAAGCAAAGATACATCTTGAATACAAACAAGAACCATCTTGGCTTTAAGCATGTGCGGAACACGCATGCACAGTATGAACGAACTAGTCGTTATTACAATACTGGTCGTTCAACCTACGCCTCGGGTTCACAACCCAATGGCGGTACCATCTAAGATGATGGGAGACGTATGGTACAAAGTGAGGAAGCGTTGTGCTTCAGCAGTTCTTCATTCAGAGACTGCAACTCACAACCCGCTATACTGTTGCACTTGTGTGTGCCGTTCAACAGCACAGTGTTTATTTGATATACTGTTTAATATTTGTGGGCTCGCATATCAGCCCTAACATGACAGTTCCTAGAGAATAACCTTATATTCCATCTAATGTTATTCTCGTGGCTTTCGGTTCATCTCTTGCACGCACGTCTCACTGCCTGAGACTGCTTTTCTAGCATAATTCCCATCATTGACATCACATTAACCATGTTACCTTGATATCCTTCTATTTTGCTCCTTTGGCTTACAGGTGGCGCCAGAGACATTCCGGCTTTTGGTGTGGTCATACCGTTCTCTAAGCTTTCAACAATTCAGAAAGCCAGAGCCCTCGGAGATAGTCTTGACCTCAAGCGTGTCGTCAACGAGCAATTGTATGCTGTGATCTGGAGGGATGGCAACCTCACTCACATCCTACAAGATCAGATTGTATCATACCGCTTGGCAGGTTCCGAACATGTCAGCCACACCTAGCAGTGCACTGCCTTTTTTCAAATCGTTTCGTACTGACAAACACATCAATCCTCTCTTTGGGCCTCACTTCGGAGGACATGCAATCGATCAGGATAACTTCCTGAAATCACTTCGTGTTGAAGAGCTGAGGGTCAGAAGACTTGCTATCTCATCATTGGATGCAAAGATCCAGGAGTTCCACATCTTCAAACAAACATTCCTCCCGCTCTCCAGAAGTTGCGAGAAAAGGGCGTTGTCAACAAAGGAATCTGAGAAGAATCCATAGAATATAACGAAAATAAGTGTGGAAACAACCCAAGAAAATCCGTAGAGCACCACTCCGTCTAATTCCCTCGCAAACCGCGAGTTCAAAGCTCGAGCGAAGAATCCGAATCTGAGTGAGCCACAAGGCGTGGACACACTCTCCCGAAAGATATGATGAAAATAAATAAAATTCTACGCTAAAATACACAACACGTAAGCGTGAAGTGGTCCCATAACCTGCCAGAAACTCAGCAGTGCACGAGGGGGAACGCTGCCGACGGTGAAACAACGAACCAAGATAAACTCAGATAAGGGCGCCCCTTTTTACAGTGTAGAAGTACGTGACCCGCCCGCCCCTGTTGTACGGTACATGGCACATGTCACGCAGGATTCTGACTTCCCAGTGTTAAGAGTACGATCGAGAGTCCAGGAGAGCTCCAGAGAGGAATTTTCAAGAGAATTCTTCAGTTCTTACGGTTTGGCAGCATGGACAGCAGCGTTTTCTGAACGCAAATAATTTTGCGGATATATCGCACATTTTATGTGGTTTTGAAATGGTTTGTTTTTACACATGCATCACAATTTGCGTGGGATCCAAGGCGATCTTTGGTCCCGAGTGGGTTCAAATTAACGATGAGAACACCACGTACACCGACATCACAAACACGGCGACACGAACGCTTGAGGTGGAATATCACCCATACGTGGACAACACTAGCGTCAAACTCGAAGTTTCCAAAAGTCCTTTTCTTCAATCGAACACTAGCTCCATCGCATCTATGAGTTTTAGTGTTGCTAGTTTCGCGCAGCCCACTGGAACGCTGCACGGGAAGATAACTTTTGACGCAGCCAGCTTGCCACCTCGTGCGATGCCCATCACGGACGCTTTTGCAGTAGTTTTGAGTGCAGCCCAGGTGGAGAATTTTCTGCCGGACCCTATTCTTTCCCCACACAATGGCAAAGATAAGTTGAGGAACGTCATTAATACAGGCACAATATATCCCGATGTGAAAAATACAGCATGCTGCTGAAAATTGTATCCTGCTGAATGTACAAATATTTTAAGTTGCGGTAGGTAGAGGCATGCTGAATATGCCATCCTGCCGTATATCGGATCCTGCGATTTTCGGAGCGCTGCCTCCCGGCATATGGGGGTCGCGGATTGCGGGGGGGGGTTCCTGCCCCTCCCTCCATACTTTTTCCCTCTCCCCCTCGCCTCCTCTAGTTTTTCTTCTTTCTTTCTTCGTTTCTTTCCCCTTTCCCCTTTCCCTTTTCCTTTTCCTTTTCCTCTCCCATTTTCCTCTTCCTCCTTTCTCACGCTATTTCACTTCACCCGCGCTACAATTCATGAATCCGCAATATTTCGTATCACCACAACATTTCGATATGATATCATATTGCCACCGCGTGATCCGCTCATATCGTCACCATGGAGGGGCGGTGCTTGGAGGGCGGTGCTTGGAAGGCGGTGCTTGGAAGGGGGTGCTTGCGGAAGGGGGTGCTTGGAAGGGGGTGCTTGGAGGGCGGTGCTTGGAAAGGGGTGCTTGCCCGCTCCCAAGGCCCCAATATAGGTGCGTCCATGCCTTCCGTATGGGGCTAAGTGTTACGCCCAGTGTTAACGATTCCCACTATTAAAACCCGCCCGCCCGCCTGTGTTGTACGCCGGAATTGTCACGTACTTCTACACTGTAAAAAGGGGCGCCCTAATAGACATATATACTGAGTTTGTCACACAAGCTGATCACCGAAGATGACACACTGAATATGACACCTGACTGTACGAACTAGTCAGGGTGTCATTTCCAGCACCACACGCGTTCACTCACAATTTGATGGTAACAATGTAAAATTTAGAATTGAGGAATTTGGATTTTCCCCCACCTGTACGTTCACGTACCCCCTATAAGTATTCGGAAACGTTTTTGAGAGACTATTTATTGGTCCCTTATCATACGGTTTCATACCCTTCGCTTGGAGAAGAGCGATTAGCGAAGACTCCAGACTCATCTCAACTACAACTTCAAGCGAAGGTGGGTGGGTATAAAGCAATCGAATGGAGTGTACTCGAATGGGAAACGCCTGACCTGTGACACTTAAGTGCTACTTGACTACTGTAATTGTCTTTTCCTTTGAAGTTGCGCAGGATTTAATCAACTATGACAGCTCAACTTGTGGAAAGGTAGGAATGGCTCCAGACATCTTCCTTCAATTGCCTGGGGTTCCGTTTCAAACATCGCTACTTTGCGCACACTTACATTTGATAACATGTCTTGAGAACTTGAGGCACGAGAGTGAAGTATGATAGCAGCAAGCAAGTATTTTGCACTGAAGTTTTGCCTCACATGTTTCGTCATATTGGCGACGAAGCTTCGCAACGCATCTGATGCGTTTCTGGATTCTGACGATACTCATATCTTATGCAGTTGCACGAAAAACGACGCTTGCATCGTTCTGCCGAATGGAAGTTTCTATTGCCCATTAAACTTGATTGAGTGCATTACTTGTAGTATCTTAGCCTCTCAGTGACCAAGTGATATCTTGCCAAATCGAGCTCGGCTCTGCGGGTCACCCGGCTAGCAGTTCTATAGCGCAGGAAAGCCTGAAAAAATATCCAACTTTTGTTCCCAAACAACGATTTGAAAAAAAAAACTTTTAATTCTGTGATATGTGGCTTGGCTGCAGGAGAGAGTCTCACGCTTTTAACAACCAAGTAAACCCAGGTCGCCGTTACGAGGATGGTTATTGAAAAGTAGCTGACTGTCGCGGAAGTAAAGTCTACAGACCTCCAGAAGGCAGCATGTCACGTAGAATTGATAGGCTCCATGACATGTCGCCATCCTATGATCCTAGCGTATATGATCCTAGCGCTTTAAGTGATTCAAATTCCACGGAAGAGATGCCAGGCACTAATCCTCCTGTAGACCCGCTCACTCCAAAAAGGCGCCGCTCTATCGATGAGCAGTTTTGCCAGGAGCACAACTTCGGGGCCACGCCCAACCTCGTCGTCGATTTCCATCGCATCATCGTGACGAAAATGAACCGACCCTCCAATCCCGAGTACCCTAAAGCTTGCCTTGATTTCCGCGCTGCGCTCGGACTTCGCCAAAAGTATCAGCGGCCGGGAACGCTCAGCGAGCAGAAGCTAGCCGGACACATCGCGCCACCGCGCTTCGCCTTTCGAGACGGTGTGATGCAGCTCTCGACCGACGCCGACGACGCAGCAGTACCCCCGTATGCTGATTTCGAATGCGACCTGCAATGGTTGTGGAACATGGCGCGATCAAAGCCGGTGAAAGCGCTGGCGATGCGGCGGCTCAGGCATCTTGAGATGAATTATGCGCTGCACAAGCATCTGAACGAGGAATACGAAGAGAGGCAAAGCCGGGTATCGCAGGTCGACTTCTCCTCTGTGATGCATGTCGACAACCACATACATGCGGCCGCTGCCGTCACGTCGGACGAGCTGCTCGCGGTGGTCAAACGGAAGTTTCAGGAGGAGGCGGAGGAGGTGGTCCTGGATAAAAAAGGCAAACGGCTGACGCTGGCGGATGCGCTCGCGAAGCACGGCGTGGCGAACCCGGAAGACGCGCGCCTGCTGACGAAGGACCGGCTGGATGTCAAGGCGACGGCGAAGATCTTCTGCCGCTTCGATAACTTTAATGACACGTACAACCCTATGGGCGATGGCGACCTGCGCACGGTGTTCCTTAAGTCGGATAACGTGCAGAACGGCAAATATTTCGCTGAGCTCCTCCAAATCTTCATGGCACGAGTAGCACTATTTAGCAAGCGTTCCCACGGCTTCAACGAGGCGGCCGAGCCGAGGCTGAGCATCTACGGCCGCAAGCGGAGCGCTTGGGACGATCTGGCACGCTGGGTAGTCCGAAACGACTTGCTTCAGCACCCGGACCGCATCCGCTGGATGGTGCAAATCCCCCGGCTCTACGGCGTCTTCCGCAAAAGTGGGAGCGTGAACAATTTCCAAGACATCCTCACGAACATATTCGCGCCTTTGTTTGAGGTCTCTGCGGACCCGAGCTCTCACCCGGAGCTCCACCAGTTCCTGGAATACGTCGGCGCTTTCGATTGTGTAGACGACGAGAGTGTCCGTGACGAGTTACTCCTCCAAAGCACCGGTAGACGGGCCGATGGCTCGTACGGCGGCAATGTGCCGCCGGAGAACTACACCAAGCAAGAGAACCCACCGTACTCGTACTACCTCTACTATTTGTATGCGAACCTGACACAGCTCAATCGACTGCGCCGGTCACGAGGACTCAACACCTTTGCCTTCAAGCCCCACTGCGGGGAGGCGGGAGAGCCGCACCATCTCGCCACGGCTTTCCTCCTTGCCGACAGCATCAATCACGGAATCCTGCTCAAAGATACGCCGTCACTCCAATATCTGTACTACCTCGCGCAGATTGGGATGTCACTGTGCCCGTTGAGCAACCACCATCTGTTCACTCGTCTAAGCGACTCTCCCGTGGAGATAATGCACAAGCGCGGCCTTTGCGTTGCTCTTGGCACAGACGATCCCATGCAGTTCCACACGTCGGAGTCCCCTTTGTGTGAGGAGTACACCGTGGCGAAGGCGTCCTTCCAGTTCACGAGCGCTGACTTGTGCGAGATAGCGCGCCATTCCGTGTTGATCTCCTCGTTCCCAGAGTCCATCAAACGGCAGTGGCTCGATCCGAGTCGCCCTAATGCTGACCTGCAACTTCTGAACGACATTAATGTCACCAACGTGCCCTCAATTCGACAAGCGTTCAGGCAGGAGTCGCTGCAGCGTGAGCTACAGTATGTCAACAGGATCTCGACCGAAGGACGGATGTCTGAAGGAGACAGCACGTTAGCGTCGATTGGCGACCAGGATGGGACGCAGCCGCTATCGGCCGAGAACATCAAGTACGCACAGCTCAAGTTTGAACAGCAGGAAAAGTCAACCACATGGCAGTCCATTGGTTTCCCACCAGCAATAGGTGGGGAAAGGGGACGTGGTGCCTTTAGTTCTACTAATGCACAATTGCCAGCTTTTATAGCAGGGGCGATTGTGGGGGTTGCAGCGGTGGCAGCAGCCACTCGAGTGACTGGGCACTTTCTTCGTAGCTGAAGCTGTTACTTTCATGGCAAGGCGCTACCGTTCTGCCAGGAATCTACTTCAATGCAGCCTTCTTTGAATATAGTAGCAGGCATGCTGCTGTAAGGCGTATAGCTTAAACTCTTTGACATGCTTTTGGTGACCACTGCCTCCCTTGTCACAGTAATGAGCAAGTTGATGCCGGCACGGCATCATAGGGTGGAAAATCTGCAAACGCAAACTGCAAGTGTTGTTGCACATTTACCAGTCTACCATGTATTAAAAGTTTGAGGGCGCAAAGAACGGTAACTGTGAAAACCATGGAGGGGCTTCTCCTGCAGCAAGTGATCCACAGGGGAGTGTGATAACATCATAGGGCGCTGTGAGATTCTGATTAGACGCCTATTTATCTCGCTGGAATGTTGCCACTGAGCTAAAACCCACCAACAGCAAAAACTAGAGATACACTGCATGAACAATGCTTTGTCGTAAAGACCAGGTTGTTGGGCTGTGGGAATATTTGTATGATGCACAATTCATGTGCCATGGTGGTATCAGTATTGGAGCAGCTGAATGACAGCACAAGGCGCCGTCGATACAACATCTACTCCCAATATACTACTTCCCACCTCATCACGCAACAACAACAAAAACGAACGTGTTCATTGGTTGGTCAGCATGGCACTGGGTGCGGCTGCAGAGTCACAAATAGCCATATCGATTCACACATACGATATTATGTGGCATGATGGTATTGTAAGGTTGGTCGCAGGCTTGTATGATCTCCGGTCGTGACGGCGCCCATTTAGGGTAAGAGATCAGAGTTATGTTCGTTCGCGGTTGGGCAGCGTAGCATACACCATTACACCAGGTGTGTGTGGGATCGGATCGAGGTGATCACAATGCATGGTGCACGCAAAGTGCATTGTCCTACGAATTTTTGCACGTAATAGTACTCGATGGTTGGCTACGATAGTACCGGTATTGACTATTTGCTACGTGACATTTCCAGCATTTAGTATTCATCCGTTCTCGATTTCCTGTCAATTGCGTCGCGAAGGAAAAACGAGAAATTCGTCACGACGGTACGTGTGTACAATATGCGGCAATTGCACGTTACACATCACCTGCTGATAGGGCGTGTGCATACATAGACCGCTAGCTAGATGTTGCGCTTCCACACTAGCGCACGAAACTGGCCGCTAACCACATACAGTAGTCGCCGAGCGGCTCGATTATGGTTGGCGGCTGTTGGTGGTACGTCGTCGGCTCCCAACGGTCTAGGGCGCGCCATTCTGTATGAATTGGCTCCTGTGCGTGGGCATTCCAAGCAGTGACTCGGTGGTTCATCGGCCGTACCTCTTTCTCCACGCGTGCATCACATCGGTAGCATCTTGCTTTCATATCACCGCGCGTGGAGGCTCATCTTCATACGACCGCCGTCAGCGTTGAGTTCTCTTCCGAAGCGAAACATATTTTTGGGGGAATAGAAAAGTAGTCGCTCGGGGAATGCGGGAATTTTGCATTATGGGGAATACGTTTCTGTGCATGTGACACACGCACGACAGCCGGACGGGCGCGGGCACACGACAGCGACTGACCATCGCATGCGCATGACCGGCACCAGCACACCACACGACAGCCACATCCGATCGACACGCAAAATTCAAATGAGTAAATTCGATCAGATTTCAGAAACAGAATCTGAGAATGCGATCC
>LGRX02001277.1:18939-34726 GCA_001247695.2 Cymbomonas tetramitiformis | reverse complement strand
AGCCAGCGAATTCCATAACCATCCACGTGGACACCTTCCCTAGCCAGCCCGTTCTCTTAAGGTGTTCATTTTCCGAGAAAATGGAGCCTGAGAGCCGTGCGCAGCTTAAAGAATTAAAGCAAGATTTTGATGACGATATTATATCTGAAACAGACTATCAGGAACTTAAACCTTTAAGACAAGTTTTGTGCAAAAATCATGAAAACCCATCAAATATACCATATTTGTCAATTTCCCGGCAAAGTTTTCTTAGTTTAAGAAATGCCTCTCCAGCTAGGCAGCCAACGGTCATTTTCCTTATTTCAGGCCATCTCATAAGTCGGAAAATCCAGCCAGCTTTTCTCATCGAGTTGGGTACCCCCCCGAAACGCTGGCTATTTCCTTAACGTCGAGTTTCCTTAAATGTGAGTGATTACTGTATGTGATGTCCGATAAAATCTATAGATTTAACGAACAACTCCACCTTGGAAGGCCTGATGAAAAACTGGTGATCTCTGCAACGCTGGAGGAACTGTCGAACATGCTTCACATGACTGTCAAAATCTGGACTGTATACGATAGTGTCGTCCATGAATATGACAAGGAACTGATGAAGTCGAAAAATGCCCGATTTCCTACACGAAGTGCTGTTGCAGGAGCATTGGTCAATCCGAAAGGCATAACTGTCCATTCATAAGAACCGTATCTGGTGCGAATAGCAGTTTTATGTATATCATCCGGATGAATGGGGATTTGGTGAAAGAACTGGTTGAAATCAAATCTACTGAACCATCTTGATCCCTTCAGCTGCTCTAATAGGGTGTCATGTGGTGGTAGTGGATACGTGTCCTTGATGGTGATGTTATTCAGGGCACGATAATCACAACACATCCTCCACTTTCCCCCTGGCTTAGGAGCGAAAATGATTGGGCATCCATATGGCGATGATGATGGACGAAGGATACCCAACTCGACATATTTGATGATTTGCCGTTTGAGTTCCTCCATCATGGGTGCTGGAATGGTGCGTACTGGCTGTGAAGGAGGCTTATGTCCAGGTTCGATGTCGATTCTATGATATCCACCTTCAAACCGCTCTGGCCTATGACCAGCCGGAAGATCCTCTTGGAAAACGTCTGAAAAGTCTTCTCTCACTTGATCACGTGCTGCTGTGACCTCGGGGTCTTCCATTGTGGTGTCTGAGTCTGATGCTGCAAAGACCAATTCACCATCGACCTCGGAGAGGAAAAAGAGATATGCTACGGCTTCTTCAGCCGAACCACTGGATCGAATGCGACGGAGATGTTTCCTCATAGTGGTGGCACTGACCAATTCCATTTCAGGAAGGCCATCTGAGTCTGGAGTCTGCTCAACTCTGGACAATACTGTGCGAATACTGGAGCCTGATGAATGCTTCCTAGTGATCGTCAGATTTTTGGTCTGAAAGTCAATGTGTGGATTCCTCCTCTCCAACCAATCTTGACCCAGAATGACAGTGAATGGTTTCATGTCAATGATGTAGAAATCTTCTGTATCCTTATACTTGCCCAAAGAAAATGTAGCCTTGGGAAGATAGGATGTGCATGATAGTTGGCTTCCTCCAGCCAATCCCACTGAAAATGATGAAGAATCTGTGGGAGGTATACCAAGCTGAGCAGCGAACTGTCTGTCGATGAAAGACGATGTGGCTCCTGGATCTACCAAAATGTGAGTACTCTGTCCATCAGTGTTCAATATGCAGCTGGTAACTGCTGAACACTGTCCATGCCATTTTCACTATCGCTGGAGCAACATCAATATCTACATTGCATTCTGACAGTTGATACAGATGATCACTTCACATGCATGTACCAACTCAGATCAGCAACCATACATGAATTGACAAAAGGTGGTTGTGGACGTACACACACACAAACATTGTGTTGTGTAAAAACTGCTCAGATTACATCTAGCAGTGTCCAGATGTATTTGAACACAGAGATATCACTTGATATACTCGTTGTATACATCCAAATATATCTTAGGATCTGACACAACTGTGAATTCATTTACAGTTGATTTATCTTAAATATCACCAGAGAGTGCATTTGCCTCCATGAGTTTCAATCAGAAAAACCCACATTACATGTTCACTATACATGTTGATTTTTTGAGATATTCACTGTTGTGCCATGAAAAATATCATGTGCAAAAGTGAAGAATGTTGCAATATTTCTGTAGCTTGCAACACACACACACACTGAGATATGATATATATATTATCCGAAACATGGCTGAAAAAGGCTGTAAAATCGGTGAAAAATGCTGGCGATAAATTTCAAAACTGAAATTTCGACCTCATTTTATTTCAAATAATATTTTAATACCTATTGAGGTATGTGAAAATCACAACAACCATGGTCATATCTCGTGTAACACCCTAGATATTAGGTGTGTAATATATAGGGGTGAACATATTGGCTGTAACGAAAAATCGGTCAAAATACAATACGTGTAATCTTTTGCAAATTCGGGATTGATTTTTTTTGCTATAATGGATATTTATCTATCAAATAACAATCCCTGAAAGACATAACACGTGTAACACCCTGTAACACCCTAATATTTGAATGTGTGTGTCAGGGGTGTAACGTACCCTCTGAAAATCACTTAACATTCACTTAGGTATTGAATGCAGTTTTGCTTAAAAATCTTTGCAAAAACGTTATACTGCTTATTTTTTACCTGTATTAGGGTTACTGATATCAAGTAACACCCTAAACACTGTATTGAGTAACAGGGTCACTGTAACTATATATGCTCTAAAATGCCAGTTTTATTTCGTAAACGACTTCGTTTTTTGGTATTATTATATCATGCTAAATCATCATAGACATGATAATACTACGGGCAACAACCCAAGAACTGTGACAGATGATTCCTATAAGGAATGCATGCTATTTTGAGGTATTGGCAATTGACAACTGCCACTATATCACACACTTCCTTGAGGGGGGAAGAAGGTGGATATATATATATACTTACCTCATTATTATGTACGAATATAATACATGTATGTAAACATGTCGATATACCATATATAACATATAAATCACACACACTCAGTTAGACAATTAGCTGAAGGTATTTTTTGTGCTGTGTTTTGTTTTTAGATGGTTACTATCGAAGAGGAAGAGCATGAGGTTCCTGATATCAACCCAGATCATTCGACTTGGTTTTTCGACATACTTGGTTCATACGATGCATACAGTCGGTTTAAGGTTCCAAAGTGGATTGCTGGTTATGCCGATACACTAACCAGATATGACCACATAGGCTATTATGACAATGTTAGTCGCATGAAACCAGATATGAGCCGGTACAAGGATCCTGCCAATGAGCCTCAGGCACCAGAAACAGAGTATACAGCAGACAGTCCTCCGATGGTCTTTGTAGATCCAGATGCAGATACAGTACCAGCACCAGCTCCACCAGCTCCACCCAGTTTGGTTCCCAAGGTGAAAATGACACCACCTAGGGAATTCAAATCAGGACAGGACGCAGAGGTCTGGTTGGATACAGTGGACAGATATTTCCAGTTCACTTATCCAGGTGTCAATGATAAGGATTTGATCACAGTGTTTCTTACTCTCATACAGAATAACGACAGACACTATTTCCAGGTCTTGGCACAACAACCATATGCCACTTATGAGATGGTCAGACAGACGTTCCTCAGACAATTTGGTAATCCTCATAAGAGATCAGTAGCCAAGAAACACCTAATGGCACTGACTCAAGGAACCCAAACCTTTGCAGATTATTTGCGCACATTTACATCATTGGCTTCTTTCGACAACTTCGCGTGCTTTTTGGCGTGGTAGCGAATATCCTCGTCCGTGCGTAAAGGATAACTTACCGGCTCTGTGCACATCGCGTGAGTTTAGTGTAACAAAGGTTCGGTACACACCGGGTGCACGCGCACTTGGCCAGCACGAATGAGAACGTACTCGCGAATACACGCGCACCTACAAAAGGTACACAGCGGGTGCACGTGCACCGGCCTCTACTCAATCATAAGAATGGGCCGTGGCACTCACCGGGATCCGATTCCGTACGGAACGTGTACCGCATGCCGTTGAAGACGTCGGAGAACCAGGCCTTATGCATGCATTTGAGGCAGGCGAAATACGCCCCCACATCCATGCGGCATGCGCCATCCATCAAACCCTTAATGTCGAAAAGCATCTTGAAAAGCATGCATCGGAGGTTGAACGATTTCTTCTCGAGCACATCGTAACATGGCACACCTTCCCAAAGCTCTAGAAGTTGGTCCACGAAGAGCTCGTATATCGGCTGCGTGCTTTTTGGTTTCGTTCCGTTGCAAATCCCCCACAACTCCATATTCACGAACTTCCCCCGGATGGCGGGGTGCAAGTTGAGGTATTGAAATGTAACGGGGAAAACGCCGCGGAGGTCCTTCCATACGGTTGCCCCATCCGCGCAGCCCAAGAGCACGACGTTCCGGGAGTCCTTAAAGAAGTTGGGGTATTTCTCCCGCCGTCTCTTCCACGCCGGCGAATCTGCAACCAAGCAAGCCGTGTGATATCATGGTTGATTGGGTACAGACTAGATAGGGGTACACGCCGGGTACGCACGTACGAGGTGCATGACCTGGTGCACCCGCTATGTACGCGGGGTTCGAGTACGCTAAGGTACATATGCACTGGAATCTTTCGACGGGACGGGCGATTTACACACCCCACATGTAGTGCATCTCGTCCTCGGTAGGAACGTGCTTTGCATGCGCGAGCATGTCTGCCGCCAACTCCGGGTGCGCGTACATCCTCCTTAGTAGGTCCTTGATGTCCCAATAGTAGAAGGTCGTGCGCCCAAGGCGCTTCTTCTCCGGCTTCGCCATCATTTTCTCGTCCCACCGATCCGCGCCACATTTGGGGCATGTGGTGCACCCAGCATTCGACCCATCAAATCGGCAACAGCCGTTCACGCATATGTCCACAATCTTATGCGGAAGCCCGAACGCTTGGAATTGCGAAATCGCGGCGTTGAAACTTTTCGGGAGCGTGTCGCCGGGGTATAAGTTTGGAAGGCGCTCGCGAAGGATGGTCAACAAATCCGTTAAGGAAGCTTGGGTAAGGTTGTGCGTCAGGTTCCACTCAATCAACTCCAAGACAAGAAGTACGGTTGTGTCCTCGTTTCCCGCGTCATCCTGCAAAAACAAAGACCTAGGACACAAGTCAACATCAATATATACACATGCGGGGTACGCATGTACGTGGCATGTACCCCTTCAGTGGGTCATATGTACCCGTGATGTACTATCACGGGTACACACCGGGTGCAAGCGCACCCACCATGAACTACTCGCCAGGGATCATGGCTTGTGAACACGCACCTGACACATTTCCGCAAGCTTTTGCATTAACTCTCCCACCATGTCACTCTGACCGCCGTCATCCTGAAGCACGTCGTCCTCAAGCTTGTCGTCTTCAACCACGGGGGCCTCAACAAAGGTGTCGACAATCGGCGTAGGCCGCCCTGGCTAAATAAAGCGCAAGTGGGGCCAAACCTGGTAGATATATAGTCCGGCGGTAATATATATCTAGCTAGAGAGAGAAACCCTGAGATAAGGATTACGATATCAGAACGGTAAAGTGTACTTGATAAAAGTCGAGATAACATTAATACCTAACGGGTGTTTCCTGTCTACTGGTGACGGTCACCCAGCCTACTATAGGAAGTGACATGTGACAGTTTCGGGTGTCACAGTGTCAAATCCAGCAATATACAACAAGCAAGCCCTGCGGGGTTCGAATCGTCGCAAAACAAATGGGGCATAATATGGCACAAAAAGGCCGGGCGCATCGTGCACACACGTGAACACTGCTGAGAGTGCCTGCAACGGTTCGCCGTCGCAGGTGTGAATTTACGATAAACGCAACTTCGGGCTATCTCGCCGCTACGCGCTCAACGGGGAAAATGCCACTCTGTGAGAATTCGCTAGCGTGTTCTGAATTCGCGAACGCTTTCGGACAGCTGCGGATCTCCACCGCTGCGGACGGCGACGTGCGTGTCTACTGTTGCGCAATGCCCCCAGCCGTGATCGAGAGTCCCCCCATCTGCGCGATCCGGTCCGCAAAGCAGACGTCGGGCTCGTGCGCGTGCATGGGGTCCACCGGCATCATGTCACCGTCGTCAGACGCCTCCGACTCGTCCGGGTGAACATGCGTGATTGCCGCCGGCGGTGGCGCCGGCGGTACGTCCTCGCGGACATGCGTGCAAGCGGCAGCCGAGACCTCGCCTGCCACACCACCCACTGTGAAGCCTCCCATGTGTGTGGCAGGCTGGCAGTAGGGCAGGAAGTCCTGCAACGCACCGTCTACCCGCTCCGGCTCGAGCCCGAAGGCACACGCCGAAACGCCGTCGAGCATCTCCGGCTTACCTCCCGCTAGAAGGCAGAGCGCATCGAACCGCTCGCCGTCGTGCTCGTCCATGGCCGTCTGAAACTGCTCCGCCAGTAAGTCGTTCTCGATGTCACCGAGGGAGAAGCTGTGGAAGCTTCCCCCAGTGCCGTGCTTGCCGCCGTTCGGGCAGTCGCGGTGCCAGTGACGCATCCCGTCCTTCTTGCACGTTGAATTTTGGCAGAAAGAAATGAAGTCCCCGCTGCCCTTGTGAAAAGCAACGCGCTTCCTCCCCTGCGACTGCGACCAGTTCCCCCCCGTCGGGAGGTCACCTGCTGCAAAACGAACACCGGAGCCGCCTCCCCCGTTGCCGATTTTGTTCTTGTCCGCCCGCGGGGTAAAACCCCGCCCGTTGACCTTGTCCGTGAGGACCTTCAGCTGCCGCTTCACGTCGAGAATGATGGCCGTGAGGTCGGACAGCTGCGAGGTGTCACCGTCAGTGGCCACGGCCGCCGCGGACAGGGTGAACGAGGCAGTGTGCGTACCGGTTGCGACGTGTCGGGCGTAGCACTCGAGGACCCATTGCTGAATGGTGAGGAGGTCCACGGCCGCCCGCTGCTGGTGCGTGAAGAGCCTCGACACCACCGGCGCGTAGAATCCAGGATCCAGCGCCGCGAGGAACAACTCCTTCACCTCGTCATCGTCGAGGGTGTTGCGCCTCTTGGCGGACCGCAAGGCCGCGTTGAAATCCGTGATGGACTCGGACGGGTCGGTGTAGGCCTTGAAGCGGACGCCAAGGAGGTCCGATGTCCCCTGAAAGGGTGCACCGGAGTCCAGCAGCCGCCGTGCGAGCTCCAGAAGGGCTCGCTTGCCGTCCACCGGGTGCAACGTCGCAGAAGCCTCGAGCCAGTCACCCGCCGGAGAGGCGGGACACACGATGAGCTCGAGCGTTGAAAAAAGAAGTTTGTTGGCCTCGGGCCGGACGGCCAACGAAGCGTCCTCGAAAAGTGGCGCAAATAAGGCGTCCTCCGCCTCGAATGCCTCCTGGAGAGCAGGTACCAACTTGGAGAAAAGTACCTGCGCATTGGACTCCGTACCGGTGAACCGGTCATGCTTCTCACGGAAACATTTCCGGATCACGTGCTTCGCCACGCTCTCGTCGAAGCGCTCACGGGCGAGTGAGCGAACACCCGCCAAGAAAACGGCTTGGGCGGAGTTCGCAGCCGGAACACCAGTAGGTGCCGGCGTAGCCGGCGTGACGGAATTACGGGCAGCAGCGGAGTCGAAAATTGTAGCTAAGGAGCGTCGGCGAGACGCCATACTCGAGGTCAATCTAGTCGCAACCATGGTGTAGAAGACTGTAGAGATGAAGCGAGGGAAAGTGGGGCGAGGTGCGGAAGGAGGGGCGGCCAAGAGCCGAAATGCGGTCGTCGAGGAATCAAGGGAAAGCTGCGGCGCTCAAAGTCCTCCAAACGTGCATGTGGATTAAATAACGTGGCCAAGGAATGTGGTGTCGGATCCGACCAAAATTCCAACGTCTACCAACGCGTAGCAAGGAAAAATATAAGCGGCCACGTGCACGAGCTTCCCGCAAATCCAATCAACCAGTCATAAAACTAGGCCATACCGCTCCGCCGCGCCTCTAGAGGAGCCCCTCACTCCATCTCAATCGTCGTTGTTCAGCCAGACATGGCCAAACTTCGCAGTGTCTAAATAAAGAGTGCGTGGGGCCAAACCTGTTGGATATACCCCTAGGACCCGGGATATATTCACTCAGTGATAGGTTTTCTCAGAATGTAATAAAGTTGATAAGTTAACCCGTTATATGGGCATAAACAGTTAGGGTTCAGGTTCGGGTGACAGTCATACACACTACTACAGGAAGAGTCACAAAGTAAGCGGTGTGACTATTCCAGCAAGACATATAGAGTGCATGCTACAAGCCTGTCGCATCTAAATACAACTGTATGTCCTACATAACTCGAGCACAAACAAGGCCGGTAGTGTCAGACATACTAGAGACCATGACTCTACCTGAAACTACGTATGCGCTGTGCGGGTGGGTGCCTCCAGTACCTTTGGAAAATTGAAGGCACAGGTGTCCGCTGCAGTCCGGTGCTTACTTGCTCTAGCGACGTTGCAGTGCTTTTCAAAATTTTCTCGGGAATTTTGAACTGCTTAACTTGAGTTCGGTGTTTTGACCTTGGTGGATGCACATTGCATTGTTGCCGGCATACGAAATTCGAGTTATTGCCGAGTCTGGCAAAGCTCTCATGCCACGTTGGCATCGGCCTAACATGGAACAATGCGAAAAACGCCATCGGATCCAAAACGTTCGGACGGTCATGGCGCACCTGGGAGTCCGACCCTGTCATACGACGCGCTGTTCTAGTTCGTCTTTGAAGGCTGACTCAGAAAGCTGTGTCCGCTAATTCCATGAAACTGGGAACACCCGATTATTATATGACCTATGGCCAATCATGTGCCCATCCACTGATCCACACGTTCAATGAACCTGCTACCTTAATTGTATGAAAAAGTGACGATTAGAGTCTAGGAAATATTCGGATCTGACGCCCACAGTATTCAATTTTCAATCGAACGACAACCTGATTTTTGGTTAGAATCTAGGAATCTTTCGAGAAATAGGTACCTAATAATATATAATAAAACATTTACGTCGATGAGTAAGGCAATGCCTTCGGAACGATCTACTCGAGTCTGTTCCCCTCATACATGACAGTCTGCAAGGCAGGAAGCATTCCACAGTGCATGGAAGCATGGGTGACAAGGCACTAATTAAGCGTGTCTGCCACCAGCGTCGGAAAAAACATCAGCAGGCCGTGGAGCTGATGCATGATGGTGATGGAAGCGGAGTGGGCGGTGGTGGTGATGAAGTGAGATCTAGGTACCTATGTAGAGTTCAGTGATTCAATCTGTCTTGTGTCTCAGCATTTAGTCGCGGTTTTTTCTTTGAACGTAGTCGCGGCCCCCCTCGCGCTTGGCAAAGCCTAACGTGAGCACGTCACCGGAGCGAGGGGGGCTATTATCGGTGAGCAAAGCCGAGAGACTGACCTGGAACCTCAAATCGAGGGGTGACAAAGAGGGCAGAGGTGCCCCCCCAGTGTGGAGGGCCAAAGTCTCTGTCTCCGTGACACAAGGACTGCCGGATAGTGCCGAGATCCGGGTGTTTAGGACCTAGGCAGCCCTGACAGGCAGGCCCCTGACCCCCCAGACTCAATTCCGTCAAGAGGGGTAATGACTGTGTCAGTAGTGTCACAGTACAATATTAGTACCGTACCGCCGTGTAGTTCCGACCGACCGATTGAGCGAAGTTTTAGGTTTCTATTATCTCAAATTATTCTAACTTAACAAGTTATCCGTTTCCGCACCTGTTATCAGCTGTATTCTGACTTATCACTTCCGAGGTATACCGGTAGTATACCGCTAGATAGTAGCCACTAGAGTCCGTTTTTCGAACATTGGGGGTCGCCCCCCCAGCCTCCCCCAAAGAGTCCGTTTTCGCCCCGCGGTGGGTGGGGGGGTAAAATAAAATGCTAATCCTACTGGATTTAGGATTAGCATTGATTTTCAGGGCGACGGCGGCAACATCGAGGAATCAAAGGTTTCAGGTTATGGTTTTTTCAATTTTAGAAAGGAGAATATTCAACGAGTATTTACATTTTCCTTGGCGTAACATAAACAAGCAGAGAAAAATCCAACCGACTGGAAACTCGGAATTGAATATGGCGCGTGCATGTTCAACCAACGCGTGTACAACTCGACTTAGCGCACCGCTCTGGGTTTCAACACGAACTCGAAGGTGCAGCACCTGTGATTCCCTATGTTTTGATCGCATTATTTCGTTATCTCAGTTGATCTCAATAGGCACCTCGGCAGCGTCATTCCTTACAACCTGCCGTTTCCTGGAACGCCTTAGATCACTGCTTCAGTGTCGAGGCTCTCGTCATTTATCGCAAGCCAACTATTGCGACCTTGTCCGATAGCCGCATTCTTTAACTAGACTTATGTAAGTTTGAAACAGAAAGGCATGTCCTGCGGAACGAATCTCGCAAGTTGGGTCGATGCGGACAACGCGGACGACGGTTTTGAAGCTGTACGTCCAGCAGGTGGGGTGAGGCTGTCATCCTATTCAACCGATGGACGCAAGTCGCCTTTTTCTTTTTCGGGGATAAGTATTTGTGGTAGTACAGGCTTTTGTAAAGCGCAAAGGTGTTAGCTATATTTCTGCCACTCCTTTTCCAAGGTTCAAATCTTCACCTCTGGCTGCGACGGTGGGTGACGACCAGGTGCGCTGGAATGACGTTTTAATGTATCGCATCTGCTTTAAAACAATATTTCGCAGTCCACTCACGATACTTTACAGTGATGCATCTTATACGCTGGATGTTCGAAGTTAGTTTCTTGCTTAGTTTCAACAGTTTGAAGATCCTCTTGAGAAGTTAGAGCAACTGGAAGCACTCTTATCGTCAACGGAGGTGGACACCATTTGCGGCAGGTCTGTGAATTAAAGAGATGAGTTTTTTTATCTTGTTTGGATTATCCAGATACCTGTCCCGCTAGTGCAAACTTGCTTGCATGAAAGTTGTCCGTATCTCAAGGACTTATAAAAATTGGGTTACGATTCTTGCTTTCAAGAAGATAGTGAGGTGTGAAGGTTTTATTCGCTGGGTGCATTCTTTCAGTGACGGAGCGTCTTGGAAAACGGATGCTATCGAAATCGCAAAGGTATTCCCGTAAAGGGATTGTTTGCCCATAATACCCAGCGCGAATACTTTGCCAAAGACGGCCAGTCAAGCCACGAGTCGCGCATGTACCGATGGGGACGTTACGCGCCGCTGCCGAGAGTAAGGTTAAGGAATTGCCCCCTTTGCCTTGCCTTGTACTTCCGTGATTCGGTTACTCAAAGTCCATTGGGGTGGCGGGAAACCAGGGCGCGCAACAAGCTGCGACCGAAGCATGCAATCTTGGTGTTCACCCACTGTGTTTCCCCTATGCGGCTATGTTGGCTGTGAAAGTTTTAAGACTTGAGGACTTGCTCGGCAGAGCCGCGAGGGTGACGAAAGGCCAGAAATATGCAGATATGAAATATGCGTGATATAAAGGGTTTGAGGTTTATCCAGAACGACAAGGACGAGTTGACTCCTCGAGCGCACTTTCCGTAGACGCTCATTTGAGATGAGGGCTCTTATTTTCGCAGCGGGTAGTGATCGAAGTTTTTAACGCTCGCTTTGGAATCTGCAGGAGGAACTGTTAATGTTGTCCAGCTTCGGTTTGAGTTAGTAAGGTTAGCGCTCTTCCACAACATTCCTTCTTCATCTTTCTTGAACGACAAATCTTTGGCAGCACTGTTGTGAGTACAGCTTGCGTCAACGGCTATCGTGCTTCTCCCGCCTGCGCCTCTTCTTTCTCTTCTGTCTCTGTCAGTTCACCGAAAGTCTCACTACAACGCGCTTGCGACGAAGCAATGTGTAATCCGTTAAAGAGTGGGTAGTGTGTTCTGTTGACATAGATACACACAACTATTGGCTATGGACTTGAAGATGCTCCAAGCGGCGAGGACCCCTGAAACAGTGGCCTCTCGAATTTCACAGGTGCACTTCCATGATTTTATGGGTATCAGGGGTCAAATTACCAACTCATCATAGTATGTGTGTAAGGCAAACAGCAGCCCTTTGAACACTCTTAACTTGTATACATCTTGGGTGGGCGCCTATGACCACCATCGGTACAATCGCCATTTTCGGCCCCCCCGCCAGATAATGTAGCACTGCCAAATGTCGCTGGCTTCCACTCCACGCAGCACTCATCACTACGATTGTTCCCTCAACAATGGCCTCAACCCTGGCAACAACAATGGATAATAGATGTGCAATAAGTGATTTTGGAATTGTGCCTCACGGAAAACTCAGAGGCGGCTTGCCGTGTATGTTTTTTCACAAGCTCCAAACTTGCAAGCCGCCTTCGTAGTTTCGTTTTGCTATAGTTCTGGTTGATACTACATTTATGTGCATACTAGTCAGATCGTTTCGGCCAATAGCTTGATTGAAGAAAACACCCTCCTCTTATGCTTTTGCAGGCAAGTTCAAGGTGTCAGCAGGCCATTCAACTGGCGAGGGCTACTGGACTAGGTGGAAGTGATTGAGATCTGTATGTTAAGCTTCATAAATTGAGTGCTCTTCGGGGAAATCTTTCTGATGCACAACTCACTATTGGTGTGATCGATACTCTTGTTTGCATATTTTGGGCTGCCATCTATGGTTTGGACTGAATCTATCTACGCTCATGCATGTTCGGAATTTTGGGTCACTTTGTTATATGTACAGAAGTGTTTTTACATGTGTGGGAGTAGATATACTTGGTGAAATGATTGGGCCTTCTACGGTAAAAAATGCTTACTAGATATAGAACTCTCTAGTTTGAATAGATAGCCATAAGAATGTCGATCTGATTTGCGCAGATGTTAATTGGAAGATCTTGGCGAAGACAACGGCGTTGTGCGCCTCCTGACCCGTAAAGTTGTCCGACTTGTCGGACATGTGCTTGCGAAGAGCATCCTTGGCGGTGCCGATTTCGAAGCGCTACTTTGGCAAGGCAGTAAAGCATTCACGAACGTGGCAAACTGCCGGAGTAGCCGCAGGCACATCGGTGTTCGGTAGTGTTGCTGAAGGCAATGATATATCACGGGGAAATACGCAATATTCGATCTCGGGACTCTTTCCGGATCGAAATGGATATCTCAGTTAAGATAACATGAAGCTAAATACTCGGCTAATTATAGCGTTGTAGGATTCGGGATTGGTGACACTTGAATTAATTTAACTCAGGTTGGTCATATAGGAAGTGTGCCTATATCAGTGATACTACTGACCGAGTGTCTCACAATGGCGCAATTCAATTTCAGGTTGTAGGCACGTTGGGTCTGCAGAGGAGCTGCAAGTCATGGAGGTGACCACTTTCTCCCCCCATCAGGGGGGAGCAGTGGCACACCCAAATTTCACCCGTCGCCCGGATGTCACTTGCAGTGCAGTCTGTGCACGTGTGTCACGGCTACCCGATACCTAAAGCCAGCCCGTTATTTATTTTATCTGACTTTAGACATTCAGCCTCACCGCCCCGTTCCCACCTGTGTTTTACACTGCTGTGCAATAACTAACACACACACACACATATATATATATGTTATTCCCTGAGGTTATAGCCCACCCACCTCCTGTGGTATCGGTTTGCTTTTTCTCTCGTCCGCTTCGCGCCCGGCGACTCTATCCGACATTTTCCCGACATTTCCGACAACAGCCGACTCGCAGACAGCACCGGCCTTCCGACGGTTCCGACATTTTTCCCCGACAACTTCCGACATTTTACGCACTCCCTTGTGCCTTACCTTTCCGCTGCACCGACACTACATCATCCCCGACATGGCTTCCGCACGACGTGAAGGCTTGGGCTCTGCGCTGCGTGCCACTCGCACCCGCCAGGGTGGATCTCCGTCGCCTTCACCCTCGGGCTCGCAAAACACACCTTTTGCTGGCCTTCGACCACGCCGGATCGTGGGGACTTCCCTACGGTCCAAACCGACATCCACGATCGAAGCTCCCACAGCTTTTGATGTTTTCAACGACCCCGACTGTTTGACGACTACGCCTGTGCAGTAGTTCCGGCAGTTGGTGGGAGACTTACGATGAAAAGTTCAGGGGGCAGAGGCAGTGTGCAGAAATTATACAACCATCACAAGATTTTCTCTTGAAAATATATAAATCAACTTTATAGTGGAGCGCCCCCTGAATTTTCGAAACACTTCGGACTTGACCGCGCTTCAAGTAAGCGGTGAAATAACCCCTTTGGGGCATTTTAAAGCAGCTCTAGCGCAGTATTTTATTTTATTTGGTAACAATATTTTGTTTCAGAATGTCCACGCCTTGTTGTGGGCCACTCTAGAAGAGTTTTACGCTAGCGCTTGGAACGCTCTTTGGCTTTGGGAAGTTTCGACGAGATGGTGCACTACGATCTTCTAACAGTTGATTTGTATTTTATTTCCGTTATATTGTATGGTAACATGACAATTTTCTAGCTACGCTTAATCATACGCGTTTGCACTCGAAGTTTCTCTTGTTCACAAATTCACAGATCGGCAGACCCTTCGATAGCGGTAAAACTGCTATTCTGACGGCGGTTTGGACTTTACCGGCGTCTTCCTCGCGGAAAACTACCCCATTTAAGTATTTTCATCACTTCATTTGGTTGAACTTTCGAGGAGATGGGTGATCTCTTCGCAACCCTATCTTTTTGACGACAGTTTTTTTCAGTTTGCATTGCGAACGTGGCATTAGCTCAAACAGAGCGCCAAACTGCGGTTTGGAGGTCTCGGTTAAAACCCGGGATGCCACACAATAGAAGAGTGTTCAACGACACTCGTTTACTTACCTTCTCCTTTTTGAAAGATTCGCAGGGTTTCAGACCCTTCGATAGCGGGAAAACCGCTATTTTCACGACTATTTTGACTTCACGAGCGTTTTCCTCGCGGAAAACTACCTCATGTAAGTATTTTTATCACTTCCTTTGGTTAACTTTTCGAAGAGATGGGTGAGCTCTTCGCAATCCTATCTTTTTGACGACAGTTTTTTTCAGTTTGCATTGCGAACGTGGCATTAGCTCAAACAGAGCGCCAAACTGCGGTTTGGAGGTCTCGGTTGAAACCCGGGATGCCACACAATAAAGGTGTGCTTTCTATCTTCTTTTCACCCTCTTTGTTTGGACGTCCGATCTTTCCTTTTCTTTAGGCTTGGAGTTCTAACCTTTTCGTTCTTGCGTGCTCCATGTAGGACAATTACGTTTCGAGTTTCCATCATCTATCTCTTCTACAAAGGTATGTTTCTTTTTACCAAAGAATGATCCTTGAACTGTTTGTTAAGGCCCTCAACAACTTGTTAAGGCATTGAACTTTTATTCAGGCCTGAAGAAAAAGCTCAAGTGAGGTCTCGGTGAAAACCCGGGATGCCACACAATAAAGGTGTGCTTTCTATCTTCTTTTCACCCTCTTTGTTTGGACGTCCGATCTTTCCTTTTCTTTAGGCTTGGAGTTCTAACCTTTTCGTTCTTGTGTGGTCCATGTAGAAAAATTACGTTTCGAGTTTCCATCATCTGTCTCTTCTACAAAGGTATGTTTCTTTTTACCAAAGAATGGCCCCCCTTGCTCATCTGCACCCTCCAGCTCAACCAAAGAATGAGCGGTGGGGGGTGCGCACACGCATAGGGGGTGGGTTGAGCTCGAGGGTGCGCACACGCATAGGGGGTGGGTTGAGCTGAGGGTGCGCACACGCATAGGGGGTGGGTTGAGCTGGAGGGTGCGCACACGCATAGGAGGGGGGTTGAGCTGGAGTGTGCCA
>LGRX02001277.1:0-16990 GCA_001247695.2 Cymbomonas tetramitiformis | reverse complement strand
GGGGGGCACCGTGGACACACACGCATTTGGGGGGCACTGTGAAGACACACGCATGTGGGGGGGGCATTGATGGTGGACACACACGCATCTAGGGGGGCGCCAGCCGGGCGCATGGAACCGAGCTTGGCGCGCCTGCCGGGCGCATGAAACTAAGCTGGGGGGGGCGCCTTGTCGGGCGCATGGAACTGAGCAGGGGGCGCACATGCCGGGCGCATGTGTGGTTTGGTGTGGTGTGTGTGTGTGGTGAGCAACAGGAGCGATTGGAGCAACAAAGCATGCCGCGACATGACCAGCGAAGCCATCGAGGGAGCGTGGACATCGCCGTTGCTGTTAACCCACATGATGTGATTAGTAGCCGACAAGAATGTTGTTGCCATAGGAATTAGCCACGAAGAAGTGAAAAATTCATCCATGGTAGAACGTAGGTTGCAATCTTGCAAATTATTAGAGAGATGCGCTTAGGTTGGCGGGCGGCAATGTAAGTAAGGCATGTATATAAATGTAAAGGTGTGTGGGGCATGCATTATTTTGGGGTAGGATTGTTGGTGATACAAGTAAACACGGAATGTCAACCCCCCCATTTTCCGGTTCGTTTCCGACTCGCAGGCGGACGGAGGGCTGACCCCCCTCCAATTCGTTCCCGGTTCGTTTCCGGACGATGTCGTTACTCCACGCGACGGCGATGCCACGGTTCCTCCACCCCCTCCCACTGCGACGCCACTGCGTTGCCTCGAACGAAAACGGTCGGTTCCAGTGTCCGCGCGGGGTGATTTTTTAATACGTGATTTGAAAATATAAAATCAACGGTGTTAGGTCGAAAAAATCTAACGGGGAATTTTTTGGCTATGCGTTACTATTTGGTTATACGTTACTAGACGTCTCTTTATTGATTTTAATAATTAAATTATTTATTATGTACAGTACTGATCGATATCATATGTGACTCACCAGCACTGTACCACCCGTAGGGGGGTCACTGACTACCCAAAGGTCTGTACCAGTACTCCTATAGTACTTGGTCCTACAGTTCCCTAGGTCGCAGACTTATACGAAGTATTCGTTTATCCGTTAATGTTATCACACTTGTATGCACACAACTCTCGGAACAATTCATATATCTGCATATAGCTATATATGTCATCCCCCACGGCATGAGGGAAAATGTCGAAAGGCATAAACTGTAATTGGCGATGCAGTGGCGGTGCAGCGGCGGCGCATTGGGCAAGCAGTGGGCAAGCATTGGCGATGCGGTGGACCGTGCAGTGGACCGTGCAGTGGTAGTGCAACGGCAACGGGGACAATGCCATCACAGTGGGGGGCGTTCCTAAAAAAAAAATGACGATACCACTGCGACACCACTGCAATGTCCCCCACCCCTACCGCGATACCGTTCGTGTTCCTCCACCCTCCACTGTAACAAGCGCGTAAAAAAGCAAAGGGCACGTCGTCGCAGAAGGCAAAGTAGCGTTTTTTTCCCCGCCCGAGCACGCGTAAAACAAGCTAGCATAAAGTCTCAAAAAGTCTCCGTCATGAAAAGTCTCATTAAAAGCACTAACTGTAATTGGCGGTGCAGTGGCGGCCACACTATGTCAAGCCACAATGGAGCCCCCATGTCAGAACTAAAAATCGCTTGCAAAGTACAAATATAAGTAGGGGCAAGACCGTTTCACAAGAAGCGAAGATTTTGTTTTGCTCGAACTATCAACGGCCGTCCTGCAATCTTGAATATGTGCCCTACTATACATTTTAAAGTTATATAACTGAGCACCAAACGGAAAAGTAAAAGCATCGTTCTTACAGCACCCACATGAAGCTGGAATAGAGACATAAATGCAGCTGTAAAGCAAAGCAAGAATCAGAAGTGCGTTTGTAGAGCAAGACGCATAATTATTACGCTATGATCTTTCTAGCCCTCACGATACATAGCGGTCGCTTGACGGGATCGTGCCAGCGGTTTCTTGTGCAAGTGGATCATGATGGGGCTTTTTCTGCGGTTCATAACACCTTGTGTAGTCACAGTCCAAACTTTGGGAGATAGCGTTTCTGCCAAGTCGCATATATTGTCATATTCTTCCTGAAGACATTCGAACCCGCACCACTCCACTCACAACGGTGCACATTAAGTTGCTGTGCTGCTCCATAAAGGGGAAGGCAACCCACGGTTCATCCTCAAATACACTCAAGCCATGTGCACGATGTTTACTGCTCACAAAAGAGTACAGCAAACAGGCACAAGAAGTATTGGGAAGGGCCAATTAGTCAAAGGATTTTACTCACATCACCTGGCAGAGTTTCACCACTTCTAAACCTAGTTTTTTTCCATTCCCGAAGAAGTAGAAGTGGCACTCTATATTATCGAACACAAATAGGTATTCACTCAAAGGAGAACAATAGATGAGAAATCCATCTTGCCGTGTCTTTGTGCAAAACCCTCCTGATGTATGTGACTGAATTGAAAGAGGCCAAAAAGTGAGGACACGGCAGACCTGGCCGCCTTCGTGACGTGTATATGCCACAATAGATATCAAGCCATCCGGCATAAGGACCTCCATGGAAGCCTGTTGAGAGAATTGCGCGTTAGACCTCAAGGCCTGCAAGCTAATAGTTCAAACCGCGTCCAGGATATTGGGGGGAAATGCCACACAAGGTTTTCTTATGTCTTGGACGAAGCACAAAACGAAGAGTTGTTCAGGAACCGCAGCAACGGGGAAAATAAGGGATCAAAATTGAACCTGAGTGAGTCAGGAAAGTACAGCTCCCAACTGTCATACAGACATTGTTTTGACATTGTCCATCCATGAAGTAAGGATGAGAAAGAAGGTTGGTGGTTACACGCGAAGCAGTGAGAAGAAACCGGGGGGGTCGAGAAGTTTCACCTTGACGGCATCCAGGCTAGTCTGTGGTTGTGTGATAAGACTATGGTCCCCGCCAGGCAAGTAGCCCAGGTTGAAGCATATCAGCCTGAGGGCAGACACTCAGACTCAGCTTTGCCGCCGGTCACTGGAAGGCGGTCTGCACACTTCGATATTCGTATTGTACTCGCACATCATGCATTGAAGCTTTTGTGAATCAGCGAACAGAGCACAGCTGTGACACCGCACGTGGACGAAGGCCGGAGCAGCTTATCTGAGTGAAAATATTTTGTGTTGTGTCCAGGTGGGTATTAAGTGTACACGGACAGCCACACGGATAATGTTGACGAAAGGGCAAAGAATAACTCACAATAGGCACCACAGAAGATCTCGGATCGAGAAAGTTGAAAGTAGTTTCGGGTGCTCAAACCTGGCTTCTAGCGGCCCCACATAATCGCTGATGGCAGAGTGGCAACCATGAATGAGCTCCACACGTTGCATCTGTCAATTTAACGAACAACCAAAGGCATGGATCTGGCAGGAGCTCGGCATATCATTTCGGAATATCAATATAGAATCATATGGAATAACTGAGGCTTTGATCCACCGCAGACACACCCAGGAGCAGTTAAACCTGCTAGGTTGGCTGAGCGAAGCGCGAAGTGTTCGGCAGATACGTACGCAGCGATCGAAGTAATGAACGAAAAAATGCGTGTGTTCCTCAACACGTGCGTACTTGGTGCTAAGCTAATCAGTACAAAGCAGAATTACAGGAAATCATATACGCCAGAACCTGAGCAGGGGTCAAGGCTGTCTCCAGGGCGCTCTGCGTAGAGGCGATGGCTTCGGACTGAATATCGAACCCGACAACTCGACCATACTTACCGTCTGGTGACATTGCAGCCTGTTCAAATAGGGTGGGACACATCAAGTAAATGTTTTTTTTCGATTACCCAGAAGTCGTGAAGCTTCCGGAACAACCTGAGAGACGAATAAGCGGAAATTTCGCAGAGCGTTGGTAGTGCGAGTTGCAGAAATAGCCATCCAACAAGACCTCACCTTCGCGAGGGCCACTGTGTCACTTCCATTTCCACACGTTCCATCTACTACGGTATCCCCAGGTTGCACGATGCGCTCCCACATCCTGAAAATATTAACGAAACCAGACGTACACACAAATTAGCGATACGATCCCCATTGCCTCCACTATCAGGTCTGCGATCTCGTCAAAATGAGGGCGTACAAACTGCTTCATGCATGGCTGGGGGGTGAACCCACAGTTATTGACAAAAGGTAGACAGTCACGAAGGCGACCGGGAGGGAATTTAAGAGTTCTCATACGTTCGCAAGTGGAAGTGACGCTGAAAGGAAGATACCTGTGCGCAACTGTGGTCACCCTAGCAGATCCCATCACAAATTCGACGAACGGCTCAACGCCTTCCTGCGAAGTTGCACGTAAGTGGTGAATAGGTTGTGCAACTCGGACTTTGGCATCAGAACACGCTGCAGAACGACAAATTGCGGCATGCTAGGTCAGCAAGTTCACCGATGTTGCGGCGATCGGCGCCACAAGATTACTTCGACGAGCCACTCTCTGAAGGCATCCTGTGTCAAGAAGTCCAACTTGAGGTCTTCGCAAATGGACTGCTCTGACCAGGCGGACACCAGAGGCAATGTAATTCCTGTGCTCTGTGGACACGAATTGCTTAAAAGAAAGAAACGGGGAGGAACGCATGTCAGGCCTCTATATTTCGCAAAAACCGTCAAACCTAAAATGGTGTGCCCTACAGCTGGAGTCACTGCACTTGCTCTGTCGTAGGCCTCAAAACTTGGTCTCGACTCTCCGCCGGCTGAAACACCACAAGGATACAGCTCCCGACTTGACTTTCTGAATTGCTGGTCTAGTGAGACTGTGTGAGGAAATCGATGGCTCAGGGGCAGGCCTCCTGTTCGAAGTTTGATCTTAGTTGAAAGTAGTTTGCATTTACTGTAACCTGTTTGTTGGCTGGATTCGTACGACAGAAGAAATACATAAATTTACCGAAATGTATCATATGACAGAACCGGAAAACATTGAACGGTCTCCGCAGAATCGGCACAATCTAACGATCACAATTGTGCATAAACTCAAAACATGGCGTGGTCTACTGGTCCATGCCGATGGCGATGCCGGTGCGAGACCAATTCGAATTGTCCGGTTGGAAGCCGAACTGCCGAACGGAAGGACATGTCGATGTTCGAAGTTGGAAACTGGTATCATAATTCATGGTTTATCTTTGAAGACAGAATCGTTTTTCTTTTATGCACTTCAACTGAGATTCGTGCAGTTTGCAACAATATGGCCAAACATTTTGATTCATCAAGACCATCCGTAACACACCATTCCAATGCAAGCAGCCGCAGCTCTATGGTTCCGCGGTTATCTCCTGGAGTTCCCCGCCCCGCTAATAGCTTGGCCTGCTCAGCCGGCTACGGGTGGAACCCTATTACAAACCCTGTCCCTCCCAGCGCTCCTTGGTTAGATCAGACAAAGGTGACCTGGCCCGACTACGAACTTGACTTATCCGAGTGGTTGTCCTCTACCGAACAAGACATGGACGGCATCCGCAGTCAGTTCGAAGCACGTGGCTATGCAATACTCAGGGACATCGTTCCGCCAGACTGCCTTCAGGTGTATCGCACAATGCACGAAGATATGCAGTCAGGCACCATCCGCACACCTGGACGCCACGATCTCGGATCGCACAAGCCGGAGGTATCTCCTGGTGTTGAAAATGTCGGGCAAATCATGTGGCCCTCCGACCTTGTTGCTGGCTCGCGGGACGGACCATTGCATCGACGTGCCTTCCAAGTTTCGGCCGAGCTTCAGGGACCTGATACCGCATTTGACTTTGACATGCTGATTTATAAAAACCGAAACACAGCAACAGAGACGCCTTGGCATCAGGATGAGGGCTACTGGCCAGCTGGAATGACGGACAAGAGAGCGATTTCCTTGTGGTGTGCGCTCGACGACGCCATCACTGATAACGGCGCCTTATGGTTTATTTCAGGCTCACATAAAGGACCGCTTCTGAAGCATCGACCTGCAGCATCGGGAAGTCACATTTTGATGACTGACGAGGTTGATGAATCAACAAAAGGAGCGCACTGTGTCGAGCTTAAGGCTGGATCCGCCGTCCTGTGGCATGGGCGTACATGCCACTACTCAAGAGGAAACACGACGGACACTTCCAGAAGGACTTACATCGTAAACTTCCGACCAGAGTCAATGGTCAAGTGGGAAAGAGAAAGTGGGTTTGACCATCTCAGAAAGGGTTTCGAGGACTATGAGGCACAAACCAGTTTGGGTGGCGAAGCATACCGGTCAGGCTAAGCATGATGTTGAATTCAGAGCACGTCCTTCGAGCTTAATTTGCAGAGGTACTGTGAGGATATTGTCGTGCACATCACTATTGTGCCTCGCTTGGAATTTAGCGTACCCAGTTCTTCCTAGAGCCTCGGCTTTCTGTCACTTTTACTGATTTGGGACTGATTCCTCGTATTCCTGGAATCGCTCCAACAATCCAGCTGCTTGGAGACTCGTCTCGCCGCACATCGAGTGCATATACCGGTTGTTCTGACGTAAGTTGTTCCAGATATGCAGTCTATTCAAACACTGCTAGAACGTGCTCTCAGTACAGTGAACCTATTGGTTTCAAAGGCAGTATTCAGGCCATACTTCTTTTCGAAAGTACTCACAGACATTCGGAAATGGAATTAATATGCTCGATGGATTCCACACAATTGCTAGTGTACTACAATCAATACCCAAGCACCGAAAGCAGGCCAAAATATCTAAAAGTCGTCAATATCAAAAAGCAACTACGTTTGTTATAATAGGATTTTGCCAATTTCTGGTATTTTGCAGTCTACGTGGGCGCTGTTTTCCATAGATATGTAAAGGTCGAGAATTTTTTTGAATGTGGAAGAGTATGAAGTTTCGGCCTGCATTGTGCATAATGACGGTTATTTAGCGGTAAGTTGTGATTGCTAACTTCCGCAGTACGTTCCGCACCATGTAAGAGATTTTGCATTTCTCTTGCGCAGCGTTGCCCGGCTGCTATTGAATCATGGATCGCTTTCATGAGCGCGAGAACAAATGTAAAACGAAATCGGATAATAATATGCACTGGGTTATGCTCAGATCGCAATCTATCCCAGTCGCAACAAACGCATATCTGTGTGTTGCGAATAAGCGAGATTGAGGTGGTGAAATCGTCGCCTGGTGATCATCGATAAAAGCGAATTTACACACAACTATACTAGGCTTGGCACCAGGTGAAGTTAATTACAAGAAAGGATGTTGCCCGATATTTTCGCCTTTGAGACTAGCATGCATTGTTGAGGTACATTCTCTTACGTAATGCCATCTATCGTACTACTCTACAATTGTCTTATCTAGTTCTACCACTGCCCGCGATCTTAAATGCAGTTGATCGTACGTTGCTAACGTAGAACAGCCTGTGCTATTGTGCCAGGGGCACGACGACAGATGCTCGGAGATATGTTTTTGATTGAACGTGCAAAGGTACACAATTCGGATTTTTATAATATACTGGATCAGGGCCAGATTGAGGTACAAACGATAATTCGGTTCCGAGTTCTGAAGGCTAAACACTTCTCAAGTGCTCTACTTATTCACTCGTCACTCGGGTTGCAGGGTCAACCACTCGAGAGCCGATGTCACACTTCGGCTCAACGTTCAGTTCCCGATCCGATCTCATTTCTAATTCCGATTCGTCATTCTCGATTCAGATGTTATGCCAACAGGCTGACACGATGACTGCCCCACAGTACTGTCATACTACTGTACTGTCATACTGTCATACTGTCATAGCGTCATACTGTCATACTGTCATAACCTTAATATCTGATATTCGATTTCATTGTCTTTTCAACCCCGATGCGAATCTGACCATTCTTCGAGGGTCTGACTGAGTTCCACGATGACACCCCCCACAGTACTGTCATACTACTATAGTGTCATACTGTCATAGTGTCATAGTGTCATACTGTCATACCCCGGACATCTGGTATTCATTCTCATCGTGATTTCAAGCCCAATTTCACTGTCATCGTGCCAATCCCAGATTACCCCCGATGACACACATACGGACGCATAGACATATCGGCTCACGCTGTGCCTCCGGGCACAACTCTCCCCCCCTTAGGAGTGGTCTACCTCCTGGGATCACTCCGCTAAGGTACCCATCTAAGTTCCAGTTCTTAGGTTCTCTGGTTCCTTGCTGTTTCCAGTTCTTAGGTTCTCTGGTTCCTCTTCGAGCATAGTTTGCCTGCCGCTACCAGGGCACCACTTTCAAGAAGAAGGGTGCCACTTGGAATCTAAAGCGGGTCTTCAGTGTCGCGGAGGCGTAAATGTCGGAAAAGTTGTCGTAGCAGGAGTGCTGGCACGGGGTATACACTCGCAGATCGACCTGCTCCAGTCTGCTGCGGGTGAGGTCCAAGCTGAGCAGTCTCTGGGTGAGCACCGGTTGCCCATCTGCACGCACACGGTGTTGAAGTAGTACAGCGTAGCAGGGGCGAGGGTGGTGCTGAGTTCGTCCATATGCAGGTGGGTTTCATGTACTGCGTACCATACATGCAGTAGGTACACACCAGCGGTGGGGGAAGCTGGCGCATCATAGGGCGAAGCCGTAGCGCGTTAGGGAAGCGACCTCTGGGGTTTTCCATGAACCAATGCTTTGGCTCTAGGTAGTCAATGATCTGCAATGCTCGTCGTACGATTTTGTCAGCCTGGGGAAGGTCAGGGGGTCCACCAGTGGTGCGCGCTTGACTGTACTGCCTGCAGGGGGGACTTGCCCAAATAACATCGAAGAATCCAGGCGGGTATTGTCTGTAGTCCCATTGCAGGATGTCACACACATGAGTGGGTTGCCAGATATGCCCGGAGTCGAGGGTCACCACTGAGGCGGAGGGGAAGCAATTTAGGAATTCCCTCTCTACTGAGCCAGTACCGCTGAAAAGTACGAGAATCCTGGGCGTGCGGGTTGTTTTTGCCTGTATTGCCAGCAGCTCTGTCACCAGTGCCAACGACCCATCTTCCACGCGCTCTTGGCGTTCCCACGGCAGGGGGATATCATCTTCCATCTGTTCGAGCTGGTCCAGTTCATCGCAGGGATTGGTGATGAGGTGGGCCAGTGTCATTCCGGCTTGAGCGGAGTGGCGGCCACGCTGCTCGCGTCGCCGAGTGGCTTCGTCGCGGACTTGCGCTTCCATGTGCAGTCTCGCTTGCTCGAATTCACGAAGTTGTTGAAGTGGACTTCCGCGTTCAAGTTTGTCACGCGTCCTCCATTGGTCGTGAGCTTTGGAGTAGCCAGTCCAGCGAACCTTCCACTCTTCCACCTCCTTTCCTCGAACAGACCGCACTCGACGTGCAAGGATGCGCTCAACGTGTGCTTCCTTCTGACCGTCCACTACCACCTCTTCAGGTACTGCTAGGTGATCGCGTGCGGCAAAAGCATCTTGACCGCTGGTGTACGGTTTGAGGCGATGTTGAGCGAACACGTCGTGAATCCGCCAGTGAGGAGGGAGGCGTAGGCGGTAGGCTACTGGAGCTCCTCTGTCGGCCTCGGGCATGGTCATCTGTATATCGCTGAAGAAGCGTTCGGTCACAGGAACTGGTCCATGCCAGCGCTTGGTCAGTTTCCTACAGATGGAGCGATCCATCACCTTCTCCGTAAGGTGTTTCGCCTCTATCCAGACCAGATCTCCAACAGCATACTCCCGCTGCCCGTGTCTGCGATCAAACTGTTCGCGCTGTCGCTGTTGAGCCAGCTCCAACCGCTGCCTGGCGTCCCGCAGCTGCGACGAAAATTTCACAGCCACTTCATGTGCGGTGCCTACTCCCCAAGTTCGTCGTCCAGCGGTGGACTGTGCGGCCTCCAGGAAAAGGTCCAACTGCGACAGCGGCGAGAACCCGAACACCAGTTCAAACGGCGTGAAGCCAGTAGACTCACTCCTGGAGTCATTGATCGCGAACTCCACGTTAGTGGTGAACAGATCCCAGTCCTCCACATTGGCGTCAACAAAGGACCTGAGCATGTCCTCAATAACCCTGTTGCTGTGTTCCGCCTGGCCGTCAGACCGAGGGTTGTACGGCGTGGTACGAGCCACTTTTACACCCATCAGTCTCATTAGTTCCTGCCAGAAAGCATCTTGAAACCGCGGGTCACGATCGGAGACAATCTTCATAGGCGCGCCATGTAAGCGCCACACCGAGTCAAAGTAGATTCTGGCCACCACAGCTGCGGAGCTGTCGCCGAAGTTCATCGGCACAACGTGGACCATCTTCGTCAGCTTGCAGGTGAAGGCCACGAAAGCATCATTGCCCCTCTCCGATACCGGCAGGCCGGTGACGAAGTCCACCGCGACATCCTGCCATGGCCTGTTCGGGATGCTGTGAGGGTTTAGCAACCCATCCGGGTAAGTTCCCCGCGGTCTCACTGATTGGCACACTGCGCAGGATGCAACCCAGGTGCCCACATCTTCCGCGGCACCACGCCAATAGAAGCGTCGCAGCACCCTCTCCAGAGTCTTGTCTCGCCCAGTATGGCCTGAGGACAATGACTCATGAGCATGGCGAATCACTACTTCTCGAAGTGGAGAGTCCTCCCCCAGCACCAACTGATATCTCCCTGCTGCGGTCCTCCAAACCACTTCACCCACTAGCCTGAAGTCCTGTAAGCATTGGTGTGGTGCCGCCTTCACTTTCTCCCGCAGCGAACGAAGTGTCCCCTCTCGGGTGTACTCCGCTTTCAACGCACGCAGGAACTTTGAGTCCGACTGCTGGGAGGTTGCGTCTCTGAAGGCTGCTGCCTCACCTGTCCTTATCACAGCGGGGGCTGTTCGCGGGTGCCTCACGCGTGCTGGCTGTGGTTTGGCGGGAGGGGCGTGTACTATCAGAACAGGCCAACGAAGGTCGAAGGCCTTCCCATCTGGGTTCTCGAAGAACTGATTGGGCTCGCCCTTATCATCGTGAGTAGGGATGACCTCCACGATCTGCATATTGGCCTTTCTGAAAAGTTTGCGCCACGCGGGGAGCTTGGACTGGTGATCTGGTAGAACGAAGACTGCTGAGGTGTTTTCTGGGTCTGCCTTCCATTCTGCGATATACTTGTTCAAAATCGCCTCCACCGTAATGTGTTTGGAGTTATATGGAGGGTTACACCAAACCCGAAGGCCCCTCCATTTCTCTGAAAGGCAGTCTGTCCAGAATCTATCCGCCTGTCTGTTGCGGCCGCCAAAGTCACAACAGGCGTCCACATCGAAGGGTCCAAACTTCTCGGCGTACTTCGAGGAGTACTCTGCTCGGACACGCCAATTCTGTGAGTCTTCGGGGGGAGTCTGCCGTTTTTGCGGGTGAAGGACCGGGGATGGAGCTGACTGCTGGGGCGCCTGCTGCGGGGGTGGTGAGCTCACTGGCACCTTCTCAGTGGGCGCCTCCGATGCGTCAGCTCGTGATGTAGGCGTTCGCGTCTTCGGTGACGCCAACTGTGGAGGCGCTGGGGTCGTAGAGGCTCTTCCAGCGCGTGACATGCTCCTCGTTATCCTTATCTGAGATGGAGCTCTGTCAGGGGGTTGGTGTGGAGCTTCTGTCGGCTTCGCGCTATCAGCTTCAGGCCAGTCAGGCATGTCGAAGTCGAGGTGATCCTCCTTCATTCCCTTATAGAGCTTCGGATTAACGAGAGCAATGGTCTCCCCCATGTCCATGGCCTGTTCCGCCACGGAGAGGGTTTCCACTGCTGAGAGCCAACAGTCAACCGTCTGGGCCCAGTGGGGATGAGCTGCGGGTGGTGAGCTGGAAAAGCATTCAGACTCCAGCGTTGCCAGAGGGTCTTTCGGCAGGTCTGAGGTGGGGTCGATCACTCCTGCCTCCTTCAACCCCTCGCGAACGTCCTTGTCTTTGAAGTCGGGTCTTCTGGACAGGGCGTCTGATACCAGCAGCAGCGCTCCCTTGATGTACTCCATTCTCGGGACTCCCACCTCCACCAGATCCATGTACCAGCGTGCCTGTCTGCGGCTAAGCTCTCTGCCAGGTTCCATCAGCCATTCAAGGGGGCGGTGATCACCCTGGATGCGGAAGTTGGTGAAGATGAGGTAATGCCGCCAGGTGACGGTGGTACAGTGGTGTAGAGCACCTAGCTCACGCTCGCCGGTGTGATAATTCTGCTCGGCGGCTGAGAACTGGCGGCTCTCGTATGCTATCACGCGCAGCCCAAGACCATCTCCATTGTCTTGCATCAGTACTCCCCCAAGAGCGATGCCGCTAGCATCCGTCTGCACCACGAAAGGTGCTGTGCCGTCTGCAGCACCCTTAATGTTGGGCAAGGCGAGCACTGGCGCTGATGTGAGGGCCTTCTTCAGCTCCTCGAAGGCCCACTGCTGCATGGGACCCCACTCCCAGGGTACATCCGACTTGGTCAACCGGGTGAGGGGCTGAGCGATCTCGGAGAAGCAGTGGATGAACCTGCGATAATACCCCGCTAGGCCCAAGAACTGCCTGACGTGGGTAACCGTCTCCAGCTCGGGCCAGTCCCTCACTGCAGCCCCCTTGTCGTGTTGGGGTCTGCAGCCATCTGCGGAGATACAGTGGCCAAGGAACCGCAAGGATTTCTTCAACAGCTGGCACTTGGACCTCTTGAGGAAGACGCCCTTCTCCCTGCATGTCAGGAGCAGTTGTTTGACGTGCTCGTAGTGCTCTGCAGCAGTGTTGCTGAAGACGACCACATCATCGATGAAGATCCGGACAAATGGGAGATGGCCCAAGGCCCGCTGCATCCGTCGCTGGTACTGAGATGGTGAATTCTGCAGCCCCTGCGGCATGACCAACCACTCATATGACCCCATCTGGGTGGTGAAGGCGGTCTTCTCGACATCTCCTGGTGCCATCGGTACTTGCCAGAAGCCATCCACCGCGTCGAACGAAGAGAAGAACTTCGCACCCTGCATCTCGTCGAACATCATCTGGATGTCTGGGAGAGGGTACTTGTCCTTAACTGTCTGGCGGTTGAGGAGCCGATAATCGATCACCAGTCGCAGCTCCTTGGGGTTCCCGGGTTTAGGGACCATCAAACAGGGAGCTGCATAAGGGCTGGAAGAGGGTCGGATGTAGCCCTTGGACATCAGAGTCTCCACGCGTTCTCGAAGTTGGCGGAGTTCCTCTTCGGACTTCTTGTAGATGCGCTGGCAGGGAGGTCCCTTCTTGCTCAGCTCAGGGTCCAGGTTAATGTTGGCTTCATCTTGGGGGTCATGTCTGAGTCCATCGATGTTCGGTAGGGCAGTCGTCATCTCCTTCTTGTACTCCTCACCCCAGAAGTCCTGAAACTTGAGGGTCCACTCAGGGCTCACTTCTGCATCTTCAGTATCCGCAGCGGGTTCGGCGTTCTCAGAGTCGATAGCCGTGGCTGCAAAGGCAGAAACAGTATCATCGGGGGACTTCTCGGCCACCATGAGCCAGGCGGGTTGTATCTCCGGGTCGTCATTGCCGCGTAGCTTCTGCGTCTCCGCGTACACCAGGTACTTCTTCAGCTGGGCAGGGGTTAGGAACACCTCATCCACCAATCCCGCGCAGGCCGTGCCCTTCGGAGACCTGTCCCCAGATGCTTTCCCAGGAGAACAGCCTGTGATGGTGACGCGATCCCCAATCTTACCACTGCGGGACTTCCTGAGGAAGGAGACGGAGCCATTCCCTTCATAGCCCAGAGTGACGGGAGAGTGACTGCGCAGCCACCTTCCGCCGAGGATAACATCCACCTGTATGCCCAGTGGTAGGATCCGGAGGGCAAGGGCGTTCTCCGCATAGGTGCCCGTGGTGGTGTGCGTGTTAAACTTGGCGTACGCGGTGGCGCCAGTGATCTTCACAGATCCATCCGCCAGGGTGACTCGCATCTCGGAGCCGGCTCGTGTTGTGAGGCCACATCGCTTAGCGCTCTGCTCCGAGATGAAGTTGTCAGAGGCCCCCGAGTCAATCAGCACCTTGACCGTGTGCCCTCTGAGGGTTGCGTAGAATACCAGCAGTAGCGGTCCTTCTTCGTCATGTGCCGCTGCAAGGGTACCCTCGATGTCGGTCTTCCACTGAACTCCCCCATCAGTGCGTATGCTTTTGCACTTGAGGTTGGGGAGGAGGTTGTCCGAGGCCTCGCGGCATTCTTCCAACGTTTGCCTACACGCGGCGTAGAACTCCTCATCCAGCAAATCAACATCTTCAGGCGGATGACTGACGAGGTTGTCTGCACTCGCCGTCAGCAGGGTGCCCGCTGAGGTGCATTCGCTCGAGGTGGGGCTGACATGAGTGGTGTCGCTGGTGGTAGGGCTCACATGGGTGGTGTCACTGGTAGTAGGGCTCACATGTGTAGTGCCACTGGTGGTAGGGCTAACATGGGTAGTGCCGCTTACTGTGGGGCTCACGTGGGTAGTGCCGCTTGTTGTGGGGCTCACATGGGTAGCGACACTATTGGTGAGACTGCCATGGGTGAGAGGATCCTCGTCATGCTGAGGGCTGCCAGCAGGGGAGTTGTGGGCGAGCTGGTGGGAGCTCTGGTGGTCAGTTCTCGTCTGAGGGGTCCCAGCTGCTGCCATCTGCTGGGTGAAGCAGAGCGAATTGACCGAGGACTCCTCTTCCATCACCTCGGGGTCTTCAGCGATGGGGTGGCTGTCGAGACAGGGTGGCGCTTCATCCGCTTCATGCGTTCTGACGGTGGTCATCTGCTGGGTGAAGCAAAGCGAACTGGGTGCGGAGGTCTCCTCCGCCTCTGAGCAGTAGGATGAACCTTCGGGGTTTCCTCCCGGAGTGGCCGGCGCGTTATCATGGTGCGAAGATGTAGTCTCTGTTGTGGGCTCGGCCAGCGAGGATGATGGAGGGGATGCTCCCAAAGGGCTGGGACCCAGCTTCCTCATCTTGTACTGGTGTACTGCGTGCAGACTGCACCAGGCGCCGGGTAAACCCACATCTCCCGCTGTCCCAGGTATCGTGCCCACTTCAGTGTCCAGGGTGCAGAGGGATGTCGAAGACCTCGCTGCTGCTCTTCGTGCGCCTTCCTTTTCCCACAGCCTGCTACCTGGGGAAGAGTCTGGACTCGAAGTGGCGATTGCCTTTTGCTGCTCGGCAGGCGACAGCTCTCTCCAAGCCGCGTAGAGGTCGTGAGAGCTGGTGTTAGAGGATTCGGGGACTTGCTGGCGACCGTCGTGTGAAAGGAGGTGCCACAATGCTATACGCTGATGGCCCTCCTTGCGATCTTGAGGTTCGCGGGCAATGCGTATCCTCTCTGCCAGCTGGTTGGCGCGGTTCACGCGCTCCTTTGGCGATCGACTCCCAGAGTGCACACGGCTGCGGACGCGCTCCGACATTTTATCCACCAGGTCCTTGGCAGCCTCTGGGGACTTGCGCAGAGCTCTGCGGACCTTCTGCATGGCGACTTCGAGGGGGAGGGAGTACAGATCTCTCTTCCAGTGCCACGCAATTAGCCTTTTCCGTGGGTCTGCGAGGTTGGACTGATAAATGGGCAGCGGCAGGACAACACGCGGTCGGGGGCGAAGGTCGCGGGGCTCTCCGCGGTTGTTGCCCATAATGGGGGGTCTGTGCCGGGGAACTCGCCGTCCCCTCCGACCCTCGATCCTCGCTTGTGTATAAGCGGGGCCGTCATCAAGAGGTAGCGACGGCTCATCGAAGGGGGTGCTTCCTGCGAGAGGGTGGCTGGACAAGTCATCCCTCGGCGGCGATGGGGCACCAGCTGAGCGGTAGGTGCGTCGCCAGCGGGTCCCAGAGGTGAAGGCCACACTCTTGGGGTGGGGACGTTGGCCCCAAGGGTCTCTGCGTCCTCGGGCGCGTCGGGGTTCCACTGGTTCTGACCGCTTCTCCAGGGCGGAGAGGGTCTGATCATCAGGGCAAGACCTCACTTCCCCGAAGGGCAGGGTCTGGGGCTGGCCGCCGGCCAGTCATTCATCGCTCTCCACCGGGGGAAGGCCGTCACCCTCCACAAGCTCGATGCCCGCAAGGGCCGCCAGAGTCTGGTAGCTCTGCTCGTCCTCACAGGTAGCAAGAGCCAGGACCTCCTCGGAGAACTCTTCTGGGACGCCATCCACCGAGGAGATGTCCTCCTGCTGCTCGATGGCCCAAACGACGGCGGCTACAAACCCAGGGGAGTTCGCCAGTCGAGCGGGTGCATTGGCCCTCCACTCCTTGAGCTTAGCCTCGTCCGTACAGTTACGGACGATGTGCTCCGCAGAGCCGCAGGCGAAGCACCGGCGGACTTTCGGAGCATCAGTCAGGGCGGGAGAGGCCAGGTGGTGGTGGCAAAGGAGTCACTGCCGCGGCGACGGTGGTGGCAGGCCCGTTCTCCAGCATGGCAAGAGCTGGGCGGCTCGAAGAGGGGGAACGCCTGTAGAAGGGGGTGCGAGGTGGTGAGTTAGCGAAGGAAACAGCACGGGGAGGACGGTCTTGAGAGCGCCTCTGAGCCGCCTCCGTGTCAATGTCACTCTCCACCTCCTCAGCAACTTCCCGAATCTTCAACAGGGCGTTGTGGGTGCCTGGGATGTCGTCAGCGACGGCCTTCCTCTCCCACTCTTCTGGTTTGGAGACATCCAAGTGGATGGCTCTCAGGCGCCGCATCACCTTGGGTGCATATTTCAGCCCCCGGCGGTACGTAGAGAGCATCGACAAGTTGGTCATCTCCACGCAATTTGGGACTCTGCCGGCCAAGAAGTAGACGGAGGCCATGCGGGTCTCCAGTCGCGAGAAATACTCCGCCGCGGTCTCGTTCACCGCCTGCTTCAAGGCAATGGCCTCGCCGTGTGCGTTCTCCAGGTAGGCCTGCGTCAGAGAGCACACCGCCAGATCGCTGAAGAACACGTCCAGCTCCCCGTAGCGTTGGTGCCAAGCTTGCTCGGACCCAAAGGTCCCCGCCGCGCGCTCCAAGAACTTTCTCTGCTGGTCTTGAAGAGTGTACTCCTTGAAGCTCCAAAGAAGGCTTGACACACTCGCCTGGTACTCTGATACTGATGGCGTACAACTGGGAGTGGTCAGTGCTTCGATCACGATGGCCTCCTGGAATACCTTCCGCACCATGTGAGAGTAGTGC
>LGRX02001276.1:0-32214 GCA_001247695.2 Cymbomonas tetramitiformis | reverse complement strand
CACCCACCGCCCCGTCCACATTCTTAAAATGACCCACTGATTCCCCGCATGATTTTGGCGGCCCGGCGGAAGTTTTTGAATGATTTCGTGTTGTTTGTTTTCAGGAACCTCGCCACCTCCACGCCAGGAAGGTTGTGCTCGTCCAGCGGCGGTGCAAGAGGTGCCGATCACTTTTGGCGACAAACCCGTCAACGAATTCACGGAGAACGATTTCTTCTTCTATGGAGCATTCCCGTGGTTATTTTTTACTGCGCACCATGGGTTGCCGAAGTCGTCATTGTCATCGCGCCATACACGGCATTTGTTATTGCAATATGACATCCGCTTCGACAACGCCGATGTTATTCTCACGTTATTCAATCAAGCCCAACGCCACGCAGCATGTCGCCAGGTCGCGGCGAAAGTAAAGTCGGATGATGCTTCCATCGATCGATTTATGGAGATCATTCGGCGACCCGATTTTCGAAAGGCCCTAGAGGAAGCGGCCAAGGACCCCGAAAGTGACGCCGCCAAAAAACTTCTGGCGGAAATAACTCCCATCCTCCGATTGAGTGGCGGGACTGTCCCTTATGGGCCCGGCGAGCGAGCGCAGAACATCTCCAAGATGATGGCCATGAGTTACATGTATGGCAACCCCACCTTCTTCATCACGATATCCCCACCGGACATGGACAATATGCTCACCATCCGCTTCTGTAAGCCATCCTCGAAGGACCCCATGAAGCCGTCCGATGAGGAAGGCTTCGGATTTGCTATCCAAACCCCGCCAGCACAACGCGCCGCCTTGTTAGCTGAACACCCCGCTGCCGCGGCCGAGAGTTTCAGAATTTTGATGAAGGCCGCCGTCGAAGGTCTTTTGGGGTTGCATCTCGAGGGAGACACAAAGAGAACGCAACCGCTGGGATCTCAGGATCCGTGCGTTTTTGGGGGCATGCTTGCCGCATTTTTGGCGGTAATTGAAGCCCAACAGCGGGGCGCTCTGCACTTACACGGTTGCCTCTTTGGATGCGCTATCGCCGGCATTATTTTGGAGAAGATAGCCGAGGATCCAGAGCTCGCCTCCAGAGCGGGAAAAGTGCTCGACACTATAGTGCAAGCACATTTGCCCGCATGGGCGCATGAAGAAGTTCATGCACGCCGCGCCAAAGAGGACCCGGCAGAGAGAGCCGCACCTCGGCTCGCACTCTACGATTCCCCCTTACCGCTGGATCGGGAACCCGAGGTGATATGTTCTCCGTGCTATCAGAACGCTCCGCCGCCGGATGCGCCGCCGCCGGATACTCGGAACGGCACTCCGTTCGATGTTCGCTGGGCTCGAGTGTCGGCTTATTCGAATCGTCATGACCGACACACCTTCACTTGTAGGAAGCCGCCAAACGGTCGATATGGTTGTCGCCTATGCATGCCTCAAGCTCTACGTACCCGGGATACTGGGCCAACCGAACTCATTGTGGTTGGTGATGGCAATGATTCCTACGTGGATACCGAAGGAATTACGCGGTTCAACGTGATGGAGGCGGAGACTATTGCCCCCCGTGAACTTCGTGACCCTGCGACTCTTAGCATCGATGCACCTCTCGTGGAACCCGACAAACGCGTAATAGTTTGGGAACCTTATAGACCCGAAAACGACGACACCTTCATGACGGCCTTCAATCGTGCATTCACCGCAGTCATGGGGGGCAACACGGCCATTTACATGCTTGGGTCTGCGGAGCAGGCGAAAGCTGCTGGCTACTATATGTTCAAGTATATGGTGAAGGATCCGTGGGAACCCGCTATTACCTTATCTTGCTTATACGAGGCCACTAAGTCCGTCGCTCACCGGCCCTCGGTTGCAGAGAATTCGGGTACGGAAGTGAGAACCGCTCAACATGTTATCACGCGCACTCTGAACAATATTACGGGGGCTCAAGAAGTTGGCGTAGAACAAGCGGCATCCTTCTTACTCGGATTGCCAACCGTTCCGACAAGTGAGCGCTTTTGGTGCGTGCACATATGGGCGGCGGTTAAGGCGTTTGCTAGCGAGCAAGGCATTGGCTTGGCGCAAGGCGACGAAACCGTCGGAGGTCATGGAGAGCGACCGGACGATGATATCGAGTGTGACGATGAAGACCTCGAGGATGCCGACATGTTCCCCGGGATTGATGCCGACGATGTCGTCCCTGACTATGGGGAAGCGGAAGTCATCGGCCAAGCTCGCAGAGTGCATGGTGATGCCGGCGCTACCGTATATCGTGACATCGACGGTGAACCGATCCCGGTCGCTCAGCATACGCATTACCTTTACCGGGGTAACGAGTTAGCTAATCTGAATTTGGTGGAGGATGGCGCCCTTGTGGATGTGGTGCGGCAACCCAAAAAACCGGAGGATGAAGAAATGCCGGAACCGACCTCTCCACGCTGCGTCCAGAACATTCCCGAAACCGGCTTGGTTGTCGAAATGCCGGCTCCTCAACGTGGACGGCCTGTGAACGGACTATTTCGATTTCATCCCGATCCTCCCTTGCACGACACCCACGTGCAGCGTATCCGATCTAAGTTCAAATGTCCCATCTTAGCAGGTGGGCCTCCCCCTAAGTATCCTGGACCACGTATTATTGGGAACAAGACCTGGACGAAGAAGGCCGAGAAATACAGCGCATATATGCTCGCGTTAATCAAACCTTGGGATATTTCCGAATGGACGGCTTGCATGGATACCGGCGACGCCGTCGAAGCACAAAATCTAAAGGGTCCGGCCACCGGCTGGGACGTTTTTTGTGATTGGTGCCAAGCCGCCTCCCGGCCGGATGCACCTTTCATTATGCGGGCACGCCTTGCGTATGTCGAGAATGTGACCTTTGGACTCAACGTGAATTCGCGGAAGAAAAATATTCTGACCCAGTGGCGTGCCCGAGCGGTCGTGGATTGGGAAACGCTTGAAACCGCAGCTGAGACAGGTCAAGGTCCGTACGTTCCCCCGGCAAACCCTACTGGAGAGAAAGTACCTATGCGTGACCGAGATATGGAGTTGGATGCGTTGATCGAGGAAATCCGTACACGCAACCTTCAAGTGTTGGAAGATGCCGAGGGCGCTGATGGGGATTCTCGGCTTGATGCGTTGAAAGCGGAGCGCAAGTTTGTGCAGGGCTCCGTCGACTTCTTTGAGCGGATTCACACCGAGACCATGCCGGCGACCGGCGATGACCGCGTGAACAATCCGTCCACCGATGTTCAGGGACCCACCCGCGTAGGCCGTCCTGATTTGGTCTCATCCTACACCGAACAAGATGCCAATCGTGTAGCGGACGTTATGGCACAAGAGCCGGACGCGTCCATCCCGGAACAACGAACTGTCGCTACGGACGAGACCGCTTCGCCTCATGATATTGGAGCAGGCGTCGATCCTCACATTCGAGTTTGTCCCGCCGACTTTCAATCCAAGACCGCGGCCAAGATTTTCGATCACCTCCTTGGGTGGCTTCGACTACAAACAGGCGACGGTCCATCTCGTCATCGAGCAGCACGCCCCTTTGTCATTCTTTCGGACGCGAAACGACCTCACCCTCGCGTGTCAACATTTCTTTCATCGGTATCCCGTCTTGGCGTTCCATCGGACAACATTGGATGCCTCCGCATGCCTTCCACCCCCTCCGATGAATCTGGAGCCTTTGCTCACGAGATGTGCCCTAACGTATATGACGCTTTGTTTGGCACCGGACCCATCCCAGCGGATCATGCCATCTTCAAATGTCGACTGCTTCTCGTTCCAAAGTGCGTATACGACGATGCCGCTCTCTTCGCCCGCTTACAACAGCTTTGTGCGAGGAGTTTGGCGGTGGAAGGAATGCCTATGGAGGAGCGTGATACGTGAGGCGGATTGGCCATAATGGTGGTAGGCGACTTCGACGGAGCTTCGTTTTTAATCACCACCGATCTAAACGCAGGTCAACGTGATGCGGTCACCCCCGTGTTGTCATGGTTATCCCTATGTCTGGCCGCCGAGGCGCAGAGCAAGCCTCCTCCACCTCCACCGATGACTTCCTTGTGGGACGGCGGACCGGGCACCGGCAAGAGTTACGTCGCCAAAGCCTTGTGCACCGCCGCGAATTTTTTATCCGGTCATGATGGCACCGTGGTTTGCTGCGCTCCGTCCGGGGTTGCGGCGGCTCTCATCCCAGGTGCGCGGACCATTCATAACTTGGGTGATATGAAGCCCACGGAAGCTTGCAGGGCGGTGCCTTTGAAGGCCATGAATCCGGCCACGAAGGCGGAGTACGCGGTGCGCCTTGGCCCCGGTACCGCCTACATATTACTTATCGACGAAATCTCCGTGGTTGAGGCATGCTTGTATGGACATCTTCAAGATCGTTGTGCCGAAATCCGACGAGTCGGCGACCAGGCCAAAACTGAATGGGGGGGACTAGCGGTGGTGGCTGTGGGCGATTTTGGACAACTAGCCCCCGTGGGAAAATCGTTGTACAAACAAGCTTTAAACGTCTTTTCTGGCCAACGATCATTTGATGTGGCTGAGACAGCTGGTCGTCTATTCCAAGCTATCCGGCGCTATCCATTAACCGAACAGGTATTTCCGATCACTTTAATACCTCCTGGAAATCTTATTTATTTTCAATACCGAATCCTTCCGCGGTTTTTGCATGCGACCGCGAACATTATTGGTGTGTTGATGTTCGTACGCAGGTTCGAGCAGCTAGTGACCCGGATCACGTCCGCTTCATTGAACGATGCCGTTCGGAGGAACGACCCATTACGCAGTCCGATTTGGACCGGCTGAAGGTGCTCACGGCATCGGATGTACAAATGGACCGCGATTGGCTCTTCGCGACGGTGGCCGTGACTGGCAATCGGCAACGACAAGCTATCAATGATGTGCGTGCACGGCATTTTGCGCGGCTCAGTGGACAACCGATAATTCGTTGGAAGCGACCTATTGCAACCACACTTTTGGACTCCCGACATGAAGACGTGATCCGGTCGGAATTTCCCGAATTGACATGCACTTTCGTTGCCGGTGCGCCTGGAATTATTCTAAACAACGACTTAAATCCTTCGCGTGGTTTAGCGAACGGCACGCCCGCCAAATTCCACAGCCTGATTCTCCGAGATGAAAGCAGGTCCACCGATGCGGCGAAAATCAACAATGCGAATCCTGGCGAGGAGGTGTGGATCGAGCCGCCTTACGCGGTCAATGTTCTCATTGAGCATCTGGATTCCACAAACTGGTCCGATCGAGCGACATTAGCTCCCGAGCTTCGAGACTCGGCGAGCGAGGGAAATATGCGTGAGCATGTCACTCGTCCGCGCAGTATCGTACTTCCGGTTAAGATCTCCAAGCGTCTCGAGGAACTCCCCGTGAATCGCGCCTCCCGCAAAAGTAAGATATATTATCGAACTCATGGGCTTGATCTTGCGTTCGCCTTGACCTTTCAAAAATACCAAGGCCAAACCGTGGACAAAATTATATTAGATCTAAGCCAAACGCCGAAGAATGTCTTCAACCTATGCTTTCAAGCATTTTATGTCGGGATGACGCGTGTGAAGAAGTCCAGCTGTATTCGTATATTACCCGGGCCCGATGGGCAAAGGCCAAAGCTATCTCATTTGCTGAATCTTAAGCCGGATCCGGAGCTCCAAAGATGGTTAGATGCATTTGATCGGCGGACTCGTGAATGGAAACAACCGCCGCCCGTGAAACTGAAGCCCCGTCGCAAATCCGCTAAAAAGGCACAACCCAACAGTAGAGGCAATGGAGCCGGTGCCGCGGGCGATACGGTCACTCAAGAACGACAAGGGCGTGGCGGCCGTGGGAAAGGGAAAAGTGGTGCTCGTGCCGCGGGCGATACGGTCACTCAAGAACGACAAGGGCGTGGCGGCCGTGGGAAAGGGAAAAGTGGTGCTCGCGCGACGAAGGGTAGCCAAGGTGGTAGGGGTGAAATCTCCGCATCGGTGCAACCGGTGGCATCGAGCTTTGACCACTTTCTCAAGAATCCTCGTAATTTCGGGTGACTCGTAATAATGTATGCTTTTCGTGATTGAGATGACCTTGCCCCATTTTCGTGTGCAAAGTGTTGTTATTCATTACGCAATGTACGACTCTTGAAAATATGTGCCAGGGATTCGTACCACGCCGTGCTAGACGACTACCGATAATATGTGATAACAATTCACCGCATCCCGCAGTATACGGCTCTCGAAAAAATGCGTTAGGAAATCGTGGCACGCCGTGCTGGCCGACGCCCGAAAATATGTGATAACAATTCACCGCATACCGCAACATATGACTCTCGAAAATATGTGCTATGAATTCATGGCACGCCGTGCAAGACGCCTCCCGAAATTATGTGATATCGAATCACCGCATTCCGCGATATACGACTCTCTAACATATGTGATAGAAATTCATGGCACGCCGTGATACGAGACGACTACCGAAAGTAGGTGCATATGTAGGATATGTATGAACAAAAAAGCGAAAGTAACGAGTTTGTGTGTGGGGCGCCCCACGGGGCGCAGTATTTTCAAAAAGGTTTGAACCCCAGGGCGGTTGTGGGGGCGGAGCCCCCCGTGAGCACGATTTAAAGAAAGGTTCGGGAGTAACGGGGGGTGTGGGGGGCGGAGCCCCCCTCGACTGATCTTAAAACTTTTCCGTATTGATACAGAAGAGGAGACGGGAGGGTCCAACGCAACGCGCCTTCATTCGATAACTCTCAACTCTGGCGTCTGGCTCTGGGGTCAATATAGGACCGAAAATAAGATAGGGTTTGTATCGTTTTATAGCAGATACTGATCCCGTGATCCGGACAAGATCGAGACGCTCATCATCACAAAACTGTAACAAGAACCCTTGAGCATCGCGAGATCGGCCGCGAAGCGGCCAGGATGAGAATCCAGAGGAGTAACATCAAACATCATGCTTGATCATTGATGCTGTATGATATTAAATATGCTACTGATATGCTGCTATATTATATTGGGGAAAAATCTTTAGATTGTCCCCCTCTTTGAAAAATCCGGTTTTTTATGTCACGCTTTTGTGTATAAATTTTTAAAGGTTCATTTCGCCGAAACCCAGCTATTCCAAAACGAACACTGCTTTGTGTCACGCTTTTCGAGCGTCACGCTTTTCGAGTGTCACGCTTTTCGAGCGTGACGCTTTTCGAGCGTGACGCTTTTCGAGCGTCACGCTTTTCGAGCGTCACGCTTTTCGAGCGTCACGCGTTACACCCACTCAATTTAACCCCTGTTACGCACTTTAGCGTCGTAGATGAAAACTGCGAAACGATTCGTGTGTCGTGGATAATTATGTGTCGCACGCGGCAGTATATAATTTGATATTTAGAATATTCAATACAAAGCCTCTTTATATTTAATTGGTCAATATAATTATAATATATATATTTTTAATTTTATTGGAATTGCACAGTGTCACGAGTGTTGAGTATAAATATAACTTAGCTGTATAACTTAACACTGTAGTATTATTTTTAATATGACTTATTTAATTTTAAAAAGGGACGAAGACTTAATTGACGGTATAAATATTTGGATGTGGTCGACTGGACATTGACACATAAGGCGTTAGACGTATGACATGACATGAGACGCAGTCTGTCAAGCGTAAAGCTTCGAGAATGAAAGTTGATGACAATGAAATGAACGTCAGCTGTACAGTACTGTATGGGCTGGCCGAGCAAAATCCGGTTTTTTATGTCACGCTTTTGTGTATAAATTTTTAAAGGTTCATTTCGCCGAAACCCAGCTATTCCAAAACGAACACTGCTTTGTGTCACGCTTTTCGAGCGTCACGCTTTTCGAGTGTCACGCTTTTCGAGCGTGACGCTTTTCGAGCGTCACGCTTTTCGAGCGTCACGCTTTTCGAGCGTCACGCGTTACACCCACTCAATTTAACCCCTGTTACGCACTTTAGCGTCGTAGATGAAAACTGCGAAACGATTCGTGTGTCGTGGATAATTATGTGTCGCACGCGGCAGTATATAATTTGATATTTAGAATATTCAATACAAAGCCTCTTTATATTTAATTGGTCAATATAATTATAATATATTTTTTTTTAATTTTATTGGAATTGCACAGTGTCACGACTGTTGAGTATAAATATAACTTAGCTGTATAACTTAACACTGTAGTATTATTTTTAATATGACTTATTTAATTTTAAAAAGGGACGAAGACTTAATTGACGGTATAAATATTTGGATGTGGTCGACTGGACATTGACACATAAGGCGTTAGACGTATGACATGACATGAGACGCAGTCTGTCAAGCGTAAAGCTTCGAGAATGAAAGTTGATGACAATGAAATGAACGTCAGCTGTACAGTACTGTATGGGCTGGCCGAGCCCGTATCGTGATGAAAATCAAGCTGCTTCCACATTTTTTTTTTGGGGGGTGTGGGGGGGGACTCCCCTATTTCAGGTAACCGTGACCCGTAGGGGAATCGACCATGAACGTCAGCTGTATGGGCTGGCCGAACTCCGATGGAAAGCAAGCTGCTTCTCACATTTTTTTTGGGGGGGGTGTGTGGGGGAAAACCCCCTCCCCACAGGGGTGGCCGTCACCCGTAGGGGAATCGACGGCTTATTATCGTTATTAAATTTTATTCTTCTTTATTGGGTGGGACTTGGGTGCACGAACGATATCTTGTAACCGCCGCGATCTAGTTAACCGCTTACCGCACGTCACCGTGTTTATTTGGTCACCCGGTGCTGGACTTCGGGTTTAGGCTTAGTTATTATGGGCTCTGACTAGCCCCTAGCCTGACCCTGCTTCCGTTCGTGTCCGTGACATCCTAGCACTGTACTGTACAGTAGTACAGTACAGTAGTACAGTCATTGTTACTGTCTGGGTTTCCGAGAGCATAAAGCTCCGGCCAGACACTGTTTATGTGATTATCAGTTTGATGCTTAGCAAGCTTAGCCGGACAGCGTATCTGTCTTCCTCGCAGGTTATAGGCCGCACCGGCTTTCCGGTGGTTCTGATGATGGCACAGCGCCTAGCTGTTGCCATGTTCGGCTAAGTAGGACGTAGGAGGGGTTGAGCGCCCACTTGGGCGGTGGTGAATTGCTCTTGCAGTATGGCCTTTTGACTTGGCAGTGATGGCGGCACGCATTGTGCTCGCCTTCGCTGCGCAGGAGATCAGTTAGTGGCGGATTATTTTATTTTACAGAAGCATCGTCGCAGCGAGAGTTATTCTGTTTCGTGCGCCGCTGGCTCCGGCGAGGTCGTTCCACACGTGGCTGAATTTTGGCCGCTCTCATGTCGCTTACGACCTGTGGATTTTGATCTGTCGACTGAGACTTCTGCAAAGCATCTGGCCGCTGTAAGCGTTCTCTCACCATCCCCCTGTTCAGCTCAACCTTCTCCCCTGTCTCTCTATAATGGTTACTACAGCGAATAGAATGACGCGTTCACGCGTCCGTAGATTGGAGACGATTTTTGATGATGTCGGTGCACAGCACGCCGCAACTCCGCACACTCCGCAGCTGCCAGCTCCAACCACCGCAGCTGCGAGAGAGATTTTGGACAAGTGCAGACAGTTGGCTCGTGACAGTTTCGACAGGAAAGTCGCCAAAACCGTTGCCACTAAGATTCTGGGCGACAAATCGGAGCGCTTTGCAGGGACAGAGGCAGATGCTGTGGACATTTTTTCACAATTAATGCATGAGCTCCGCACTCAGTTTGTGCTTCAGTCGACGGCGTTTGCTCCCCTGTTTGACTTGACTGACATGGCAGTTGAGGCGAGACATGAGGCAAATGAATTATTGCTTTCGGCTCTGACATTTCTGGCTCGCCCTGGCTCGCCTGCCCGTGACTGGCTTGAGGCCTCTGGGTCTGACGTTCCTGGGGATGGCAAGCGTGCTGCCCTTGAGGTAGTGCGCATGCTCCAGGAACGCTCAGAGCCCTTTGACTCTTTTGAGTTGCTGCTGGCGGTCCGCATCCCCAGCAGCAAAGATCCTGACCGTGGCATCCGCGAGTTCAATGGCCTGTTGAGGGACGTTCAGCGTTCCCACAACTTGCCAGAGGACGCGGTGAAACGGCAGTTTCTCAAGGCTCTCGGCAATTCGGCGCTGTACCGTGACTTGGCTAATTCCTTGGCTCGGGCTGACCAGCGGCAGGGCGTGTCTCTTTTGAGTATTCAGGCTCGTGTGCGGGAGCAGTTCCGCCACGGCCTGCAAGTCTCTGACACCCCTGTATCTGCTCTATCATTCGGCGATGGCACGTCTGACCTGGCTGCGGCGTTGTCCAGTCTGCAGAAGCAGCTGGAGCGCATGCAGCAGGACATTCGTGACCTAAAGCGGCAGAAACGGGAAGGGGCACCGCCTGCGGGCGAGCACCTTACCCGCTCTGCTGCCAAGCTTCATCGTGCTGGTGTTAAGCCACTTGGCACCGCTCCTCTTGTCTCATTTGACAAGAAGAGTGGTGCCTTCGTGCCCCACTGCAAGAATGCGGTGTGTGCACAAAGTGGTTTGAAACACTGGCATGCTGAATGCCCCAACGGCGGTCTTCACTCTGCCCACTATTGTGGTGCGGTTGAAGACTACGAGACTGACTGCTTGGCTGTTCGTTTCCAGCGTTTCTATGACGCGGGGGATGAGCACGCCTTCGAGTCGCTCTGCACGATGGAGGGTCGCCCAGAGGTGTGCGAGCTGTCGGCGCATTCCTTTGTGCCGGCTGAGCCCACATCTCTGAAGCACTTTCAGGATGCGGCGGCTTCCGCTCAGGAGGCGGCAGCTGACGATGACGGCGAGGCTCACTTTCCTCTAGCCACATTCCACTCGGGTGCACGAGATTCGATTCCGCCACCGCCTGCGGTTCGGGATCCCTCTGCACTCGTGGCTGGTGGTGTGCCTACGGCTCATGACCCACCGGTGGCTGTGCCTGGCTTTCTCGGCTTGCCTGGTTCTGTCCCATCGCTCCAGCTTGGCGGCACTGCACCGGCTCCGCTGTTTGCAGGCATGACAATTGAGACTTCTGACATTGGCTCTGAAGGCTCTGACAACGACCAAGGCTCTGACGATGGCTCTGACGGCGGGCAGCCAGTGGCCTTTGACTCCTTCGGCACTCTTGACCATGACTCTGACAGGGGAGCATCGCCACCAGCAGCTTCGGTGTACCGTTCGCGGGCTCCGCCGAGCTTTCTCCGATGTGCGATGATGTCTTCGGTCCTCTGCTGCTCTCTGTTGGCCAGTGCTACGGCATCTCTGGTTGCCGTGGGCGGTGGTGACAGGGGCCTGGTTGAGCCCGGAGTCACCGTCCATCGGTCTACTGGAGATTTCTTTGCTTCTGATCCGCCGCTTGGCTCTCTGGACATCCGTGATTGGCCGCCTGACGATCGAGTTCTTACATCTCTTTCTTCAAAGTTCACAACACCATGGGAATCTACTTATCAGAATTCTTCAGTTGATTTATTCTCTGCTGTGGAACCACCTTGCCCACTTGGGTCTGGTGGTGCTCAATTTACAACAGACAGCTTGCATTTCACTTCGGGACTCTTCTGTATTTGCATCCCAACTGCTGAACTCGGCTCTGCCGACCAGCCTCAAAGTGGCTGAGTTTCTTGTCAATCATCCTGGCAGCTTGATTAGCTTTAGCCCAGTAGTGGGATGACCGGGTCAAGACCCCGGCACCCAGCTAGAAGTGATCGGTTTCCACCGAAGTGAATGTTAGGTGTTTGTTTATGTCTCGTGGCTGTATATTCTGTACCTGCTTTGCTAGGTAGTCACACCCACGGGTGGTGTGCTGGACTTCGGGTTTAGGCTTAGTTATTATGGGCTCTGACTAGCCCCTAGCCTGACCCTGCTTCCGTTTCGTGTCCGTGACATCCTAGCACTGTACTGTACAGTAGTACAGTACAGTAGTACAGTCATTGTTACTGTCTGGGTTTCCGAGAGCATAAAGCTCCGGCCAGACACTGTTTATGGGATTATCAGTTTGATGCTTAGCAAGCTTAGCCGGACAGCGTATCTGTCTTCCTCGCACCCGGTTTATCAACCCCATACCAATAAGTCCCCCACTATTCCTTGTCACACCCCTAACGACCACCCCCTCCCCGCGCCCCGCCTTACACTGCGACCACATTACAACCACTTCCCTCTGTCCACATGTGGGCCTCTCAGTGTCTTTTAACCATAGACCACTCACGATATCTAGAACAAATTTACATCAAAATTTACAACCAATCAATGATCAAATATGATCGAATATTTAAACAATGAATCACAACTATCTTGAGATTTGAATAGTACAACACAATTTGATTGATTTGTTTGTTCACCAATACCAATTGACAACATATTACTATGAAATCAGCTTGAGATTTGAAAGATGAACAATTTCGCTTCATCTTTGGTTCAAAATGAAACATATTTGTTTGGCCAATCACATCGATTGATACATGAATAATTGATGAAATCAGAGTTTTCTCAAAGTAATTTCAACCATCAAATTGATATAAAATGCAAATATTTGTTGATACGCTACAAATGTAACACATTTGACAATTGGCATGCTTTGATGACGACATTTGGCGATCATTATGGCCACACACATTTTACTAAATTTGTGACAGTGCCCCTATGTATCAACATATAAATTATCAACGACTCTTATTGTTATCATTTCTGAATTCAAAAATATACATCAAAGCAACTTTAACTTCAACATGTCTCAATTTTCCAAAACTTGGTTTGGCACCCTGAAGACTAAGTTTGAGAACGATGAGGACCTATCCAGTCTTAAATTCCGTGTTTTTGCTATATGCGAAAGCAAATCACGCACCTTATCACGTACCAAAGATAAGCAACCCGTGGTATCTGTCACTTTTAGAGATGCCCCTGGCGACGTTCTCATGGCCACTGGGTGGAGGCTCATGGCTGGGGCAACCCTACAGGACGTAGCTCCCCTGCTGGAGCACGTGGAAGTGGGCAAGCTGTACGACATTTACATGTCCTCCGAGACATTTTACAACTTGAGCCTGGCCTCGAGCTACGAGCTGTCCAGGAACATCGCTGACATCTCTGGCGCTGTCCAGACCCTGGAGGCCATTGTGGAGGTCACGAAGGACCTGCCCCATGCTTTTATCAAAGAATGGGGGCTACCTTCAACCTGGATCAGCAATCGCCAGGTTCTCACTATCGACAGCGATAGTGAGGACGAAGATTACGTCACCCCTCCTCCCCCACCACCAAAAAGGCGCAAAGTTCCATTCCGGCTTTTGGTGTGGTCATACCGTTCTCTAAGCTTTCAACAATTCAGAAAGCCAGAGCCCTCAGAGATAGTCTTGACCTCAAGCGTGACGTCGACGAGGAATTGTATGCTGTAATCTGGAGGGATGGCAACCTCACTCACATCCTACAAAATCAGATTGTATCATACCGATTGGCAGGTTCAAACATGTCAGGCATACCTAGCAGTAGTGCACTGCCTTTTTTCAAATCGTTTCGTACTGACAAACACAACAATCCTCTCTTTGGACCTCACTTCGGAGGACATGCAATCGATCGGGATAACTTCCTGAAATCACTTCGTCTTGAAGAGCTGAGGGTCAGAAGACTTGCTATCACATCATTGGATGCAAAGATCCAGGAGTTCCCACATCTTCAAACAAACATTCCTCCCGCTCTCCGAAAGTTGCGAGAAAAGGGTGTCAACGGAGGAATCCTGCATTCGATATCTTAATGACCTGTAGTAAATAGATATAACATTTTAGTTTTACTGGCTGCATTGCCAACCCTCAAATCTCACCGGAGTATTTTCTTAACAAAGTACCCTTAATTTCCAAGTCCTAGCCTTGACATTAAATATGCCAATTGGTGAATGCTTCAAATGTCCCAACTATTTATCTTGCTTGTGGTTGTTAATGTGCCCTTAAATTTGAGATTACACCTATACTATTCCTTTATTTGGTACTTTGCTTTAATTAAACACATTACATTCCAATTATGCTTCCAAATTATATTCACCCTGACCTTTATAACAGTTGTCGATATGGTTGGACAACATAGCAATATCTTGATTCCGTAAGTATCCCAATTAATACCCTTGTGTTCATTGCCGATGCCACTTGCTTTTCTAAACCGTTGTTATTCAATACTTCACAACATTCATTTTGCACCTCTCGTTCACTCACAATTTGATGGTAACAATGCAAAATTTAGAATTGAGGAATTTGGATTTTTCCCCACCTGTACGTTCACGTACCCCCTATAAATTTTTAAAGGTTCATTTCGCCGAAACCCAGCTATTCCAAAACGAACACTGCTTTGTGTCACGCTTTTCGAGCGTCACGCTTTTCGAGTGTCACGCTTTTCGAGCGTGACGCTTTTCGAGCGTGACGCTTTTCGAGCGTCACGCTTTTCGAGCGTCACGCTTTTCGAGCGTCACGCGTTACACCCACTCAATTTAACCCCTGTTACGCACTTTAGCGTCGTAGATGAAAACTGCGAAACGATTCGTGTGTCGTGGATAATTATGTGTCGCACGCGGCAGTATATAATTTGATATTTAGAATATTCAATACAAAGCCTCTTTATATTTAATTGGTCAATATAATTATAATATATATTTTTTTAATTTTATTGGAATTGCACAGTGTCACGACTGTTGAGTATAAATATAACTTAGCTGTATAACTTAACACTTTTTAACATGACTTATTTAATTTTAAAAAGGGACGAAGACTTAATTGACGGTATTGGGGAAAAATCTTTAGATTGTCCCCCTCTTTGAAAAATCCGGTTTTTTATGTCACGCTTTTGTGTATAAATTTTTAAAGGTTCATTTCGCCGAAAACCAGCTATTCCAAAACGAACACTGCTTTGTGTCACGCTTTTCGAGCGTGACGCTTTTCGAGCGTCACGCTTTTCGAGCGTGACGCTTTTCGAGCGTCACGCGTTACACCCACTCAATTTAACCCCTGTTACGCACTTTAGCGTCGTAGATGAAAACTGCGAAACGATTCGTGTGTCGTGGATAAGTATGTGTCGCACCAGCAGTATATAATTTGATATTTAGATGAAAACTGCGAAACGATTCGTGTCTCGTGGATAAGTATGTGTCGCACGCGGCAGTATATAATTTGATATTTAGAATATTCAATACAAAGCCTCTTTATATTTAATTGGTCAATATAATATATAATATAATATTTTTAATTTTATTGGAATTGCACAAGTGTCACGACTGTCGATTATAAATATAACTTGGCACTGTATACCTTAACACTGTAGTATTATTTTTAATATGACTTATTTAATTTTAAAATAAGATGAAGACTCTATTGACGGTATAAATATTTGGATGTGGTCGACTGGACATTGACACATAAGACGTTAGACGTATGACATGACATGAGACGCAGTCTGTAAAGCGTAAAGCTTCGAGAATGAAAGTTGATGACAATGTCATGAACGTCAGCTGTACAGTATGGGCTGGCCGAGCCCGTATCGCGTTGAAAATCAAGCTGCTTCTCACATTTTTTTTTGGGGGGGGTCACGGGGGACTAGCTCGAACCGTGACCCGTAGGGGAATCGACCATGAACGTCAGCTGTATGGGCTGGCCGAACTCCGATGGAAAGCAAGCTGCTTCTCACATTTTTTTGGGGGGGGGTGTGTGGGGGAAAACCTCCCCTCCCCCCCACAGGGGTGGCCGTGACCCGTAGGGGAATCGACGGCTTATTATTTATTAAATTTTATTCTTTGACGCTTTGACGCTTTGACGCTTTTCGACTGTCACGCTTTTTGCGCTCACGCTCTTTTTAATTATGACAGTAACACGACATGACATGACACGACAGTAAAGTCAAACTTTTGTGTATAAATGTTTTGGGGGAAATCGTAATCATTAGGTTGTCGCCCCTTTGCTGTCATTGGTAGACGCTGTCATCGTGTAGACGCTTCTTTATCGTTGTCATCATGCATGACACTTCGTTCGCTGTCATCATCCATCATGCATGACGCTTTTTGATATTCATCGTCAGCGTCATGCGCATGCGTCGCTGTTTGATCTGTCACGCTTATTATAATAAATTTAAAATAAATAATTTATAATATAAAACCTGTTTAAATATTTGGATGTGGTCGCCAAGGACACATCAGACATTGAGACTCAGTGACACGCAAATCTGCGAAAATGAAGGCTGATGACACTGTCATGAACGTCGAACCATATGAGCTGGGCCCATGGCCGCTTACATTACATTTTTATTTTGGGGGGAGGAGAAGGGGTTCGCCCTCTCCCCACTGGACTGAAATGTGTTGGGGGGTGTTGGATGCTGAATGTTTGGTCGGGGGAGGAGGGCGCATGATTGGGGGGTCAATGCCATCGCATGCTTCGATCACAATTGGCCGGGTGGGGCTTGGGTGCACGAACCTATATCTTATAACCGCCGCGATCTAGTTAACCGCTTACCGCACGTCACCGTGTTTATTTGGTTACCTGGTTTATCATAGTCACGATCCATCATTTTCTTTCTTTGTTCTGACATACCTTGTATCAACCCCATACGAATAAGCCCCCCACTATTCCTTGTCACACTTCTAACGACCACCCCCTCCCCTCGCCCCGCCTTACAATGCAACCACACCACAACCCTTTTTGCCCTTTGTCCACATGTGGGCCTCTCAATTTCTATTAACCATAGACCACTCACAATATCTAAGACAAATTTACATCAAAATTTACAACCAATCAATGATCAAATATGATCGAATATTTAAACAATGAATCACAACTATCTTGAGATTTGAATAGTACAACACAATTTGATTGATTTGTTTGTTCACCAATTGCAATTGACAACATATTACTATGAAATCAGCTTGAGATTTGAAAGATGAACAATTTCGCTTCATCTTTGGTTCAAAATGAAACATATTTGTTTGGCCAATCACATCGATTGATACATGAATAATTGATGAAATCAGAGTTTTCTCAAAGTAATTTCAACCATCAAAATGATATAAAATGCAAATAATTGTTGATACGCTACAAATGTAACACATTTGACAATTGGCATGCTTTGATGACGACATTTGGCGATCATTATGGCCACACACATTTTACTAAATTTGGACAGTGCCCCTATGTATCAACATATAAATTATCAACGACTCTTATTGTTATCATTTCTGAATTCAAAAATATACATCAATTCAAAAATATACATCAAAGCAACTTTAACTTCAACATGTCTCAATTTACCAAAACTTGGTTTGGCACCCTGAAGACTAAGTTTGAGAACGATGAGGACCTATCCAGTCTCAAATTCCGTGTTTTTGCTATATGCGAAAGCAAATCACGCAGTCTATCACGTACCAAAGATAAGCAACCCGTGGTATCTGTCACTTTTAGAGATGCCCCTGGCGACGTTCTCATGGCCACTGGGTGGAGGCTCATGGCTGGGGCAACCCTACAAGACGTAGCTCCCCTGCTGGAACACGTGGAAGTGGGCAAGCTGTACGACATTTACATGTCCTCCGAGACATTTTACAACTTGAGCCTGGCCTCGAGCTACGAGCTGTCCAGGAACATCGCGGACATCTCTGGCGTTGTCCAGACCTTGGAGGCCATTGTGGAGGTCACCAAGGACATTCCCCATGCTTTTATCAAAGAATGGGGGCTACCTTCAACCTGGATCAGCAATCGCCAGGTTCTCACTATCGACAGCGATAGTGAGGACGAGGATTACGTGACCCCTCCTCCCCCACCACCAAAAAGGCGCAAAGGCAAGGGCAAAGCCAAGGTCGCCTTGCCATTTCCTGATGCGGGCGAGGTATGCTCACTAACATATTATTCCAAATTGCCTTGTGTTTCTTTTTCACATTGTTCATCAAACTCAATCTTGACCATTTTTTGCTTTCAGGTGCTACCTCTTCCATATCATGAAAAACACGGTTGCGATCAACACCAGTTTGCTCTTCCACTGCAAAAAATTGCAAATTCAGCAAAGAATAAAGAGAATCGAAGACTTGGCAAACCATCTATTCCTATGAGATTGGCCAAAAAACCTAGACCGATGTCATTATTCCTCAAGAAGGACATTGGCGTTGGACCCTTAAGGTAATTTTCTCTTAGCTATTATCATTCGCCTAGTTTTGTATTTATTAATATGCAATCACTTATCTCATTCATCCGTCAACACATCAACATGTACCATACACCAAAAGAGATTGAAACTCTACTTGCTCAACATCCTCACACTTCACAAAACCCAGCTGGGCACCCAATTCCAGTCGGTTATGAAGGGCAAACGATTCGCATGTTTTTCTCTGAAGGTGAGTTTGTTATTTTTGATTTGTGATTTGTGTCCATCTAATAATTCCCATCCATGACATCACATTAACCATGTTACCTTGATACCCTTCTATTTTGCTCCTTTGGTTTACAGGTGGCGCCAGAGACATTCCGGCTTTTGGTGTGGTCATACCGTTCTCTAAGCTTTCAACAATTCAGAAAGCCAGAGCCCTCAGAGATAGTCTTGACATCAAGCGTGTCGTCGACGAGGAATTGTATGCTGTAATCTGGAGGGATGGCAACCTCACTCACATCCTACAAAATCAGATTGTATCATACCGATTGGCAGGTTCAAACATGTCAGGCATACCTAACAGTAGTGCACTGCCTTTTTTCAAGTCGTTTCGTACTGACAAACACAACAATCCTCTCTTTGGACCTCACTTCGGAGGACATGCAATCGATCAGGATAACTTCCTGAAATCACTTCGTCTTGAAGAGCTGAGGGTCAGAAGACTTGCTATCACATCATTGGATGCAAAGATCCAGGAGTTCCCACATCTTCAAACAAACATTCCTCCCGCTCTCCGAAAGTTGCGAGAAAAGGGTGTCAACGGAGGAATCCTGCATTCGATATCTTAATGACCTGTAGTAAATAGATATAACATTTTAGTTTTACTGGCTGCATTGCCAACCCTCAAATCTCACCGGAGTATTTTCTTAACAAAGTACCCTTAATTTCCAAGTCCTAGCCTTGACATTAAATATGCCAAATGGTGAATGCTTCAAATGTCCCAACTATTTATCTTGCTTGTTGTTGTTAATGTGCCCTTAAATTTGAGATTACAACTATACTATTCCTTTATTTGGTACTTTGCTTTAATTAAACACATTACATTCCAATTATGCTTCCAAATTATATTCACCCTGACCTTTATAACAGTTGTCGATATGGTTGGACAACATAGCAATATCTTGATTCCGTAAGTATGCCAATTAATACCCTTGTGTTCATTGCCGATGCCACTTGCTTTTCTAAACCGTTGTTATTCAATACTTCACAACATTCATTTTGCACCTCTCGTTCACTCACAATTTGATGGTAACAATGCAAAATTTAGAATTGAGGAATTTGGATTTTTCCCCACCTGTACGTTCACGTACCCCCTATAAATATTTGGATGTGGTCGACTGGACATTGACACATAAGGCGTTAGACGTATGACATGACATGAGACGCAGTCTGTCAAGCGTAAAGCTTCGAGAATGAAAGTTGATGACAATGAAATGAACGTCAGCTGTACAGTACTGTATGGGCTGGCCGAGCCCGTATCGTGATGAAAATCAAGCTGCTTCCACATTTTTTTTTTTTGAGGGGGTGTGGGGGGGGGACTCTTTAGATTGTCCCCCTCTTTGAAAAATCCGGTTTTTTATGTTACTTTGCTTTAATTAAACACATTACATTCCAATTATGCTTCCAAATTATATTCACCTGACCTTTATATCAACAGTTGTCGATATGGTTGGGCAACATAGCAATATCTTGATTCCGTAAGTATCCCAATTAATACCCTTGTGTTCATTGCCGATGCCACTTGCTTTTCTAAACCGTTGTTATTCAATACTTCACAACATTCCTTTTGCACCTCCGCGTTCACTCACAATTTGATGGTAACAATGCAAAATTTAGAATTGAGGAATTTGGATTTTTCCCCACCTGTACGTTCACGTACCCCCTATAAATATTGAATATAAACATGTATCCACCCTTCCAGATTCCTCATGATTCCTGAACTCAGAACTGCCTCTCTTCTCACGCAGGTTTGCATTTGTTTGCATTTGGCGTTTTGGGCAGATGTAGCTATTGGAGGGGGAGAAAATACTCTCAAGAATTCCCATGCATTCCAGGTATGTTTTGGTCAGACCAAGGATGCCTCTGCAAAGACCCGCACAGTTACGAAGCTATTTGTTGTGGTGGCTGTGTGCAGGTGCCATGTGCGACCCACATTAAGATAATTGACAACTTTTAAAACCTTGAGTGGTTGCATCATATTTACACTGCTCACGCTTTAGCACAACGCAACTTAGCGAGAAAAAAAGATGCCAGTGGAAAAGAGACAATCAATCTACGACCTTTGGAAAAAAGAAAGTTTCTTGGTACGGTTTTTCGTGCAAGTTATAACCCTTAGAGAGCAATTGAGGAATGGGCTTTAGTCGCGACATAAATTTTCTACTGCTTTCCTGAGAATTTGATGTTATAGCGGAGGATAAAGAAATCTGACAGCGCCGGCAGTCTTTTGCTCACTTCTTTTTTGCTTTTAGGTTAAACTTCGTCAAGTTTCCATCGCTACCCTTGTATGCTGGCTCATTCAGTGAAACATATTATGGAAGAGACGTGTGTTCATATTTTTGTTCTGTGCGGGATTGCCGAGATAACAGAAAGAAGATGGCACTATCTTCAACACAGACGCTTCAGATTCGCAGGTGCGAATAGTGCGATACACATTCCTGCAACGTTTACAGTCACAGTCCTGGATTATCATTCTAGAAGATAGTTCTACTGTTCCCGAAACTTTCTGCGCTTTTAGTAGACATGCATCATGACCTCAGTCCTTGCGCCTTAGTGTCCCAGCCTGGAAAAGCTTATAAAGGCTGTTCACATCACGCGCACAAACAGGATAGTTGACGTTAAGCGGCAAAAACATATCCCACTGTGGTGAAGGAGGACATGCTTTACAGCGAGCTGAATCGCCTGCGAAACCCGAAGCGGTCTGCAAAATCCCCTGATAGCCTTAGGCAGCCCGAGTCGGCATTGTGCGACAACCCTAGGTGTCTTGAGTATCCCGCAGGAGTGGCCAGTGGCAACCCTAGTGAAGTTTTGGGTTTCATAATTCTGGCCTCCTACATGCCTTCGGGACCCTGCACTTGCGGATTGGCCCTTGACAATCGACGCTCTGACGCTATCCGCTATCTGAAACTCGAGGAGTGCGCGTTGGCAGCTGGCACTTGCACTTGCTTGTAGTAGATACTTACTATTCTTCTGGTCTCTCCAAAACGAGTATCAGTGATCACTCCGACGTACACTTATTTCTCCTTAACACAAGGAGTATCATCGGTGTATGCACTCACGTCTAGTCTGTACGAAAAGAGAAGCCTTCAGATGCCTTCACTGTATGCGCACGGTTGACGTGGCGACGCGGGACTGGCTGGAAACGCGGCTGCAGCCTATCCTCCCACGCTCCACGCCGGAGCACCTACAAGTCTGGCTGGCGCAGCAAGCTTCCTGCAGAAGGCAGCCCAACACTCGGGAGGCCACCCTCAAGGTCGAGCCAGACCACACGGAACGCAAAGCTGATCAAGCCGCGGAGCAGACCAAGCCTGAGAGTCGAGTGGCGAATGCGCACGAGATGCGCGAACCCCTCCCGAGCGCCTGCGGCAAGAGCCCCCCGAGGTCTGGGTTGCCCGAAGGATACCCTTTTGGGTACCCCAGGCACACCCGCAACCTCGTGAAGGAGAACGTGAAGAAGGTCCAGGAGAGGGCTCAGCCCCACCGGCGCCGCTTCAACAACCAGACGCATCGCCTTCAGCGCGACATCGAGCAGCTGCCAAATCCCTCAAGCTTCACGACGCGGATCATGCAGCACATCGGCCAACACCCTGTGATATCCAGCAATCCACCCTTCTACCGCACCGAGAACGCTGCTGGGCGTGAGCGCTTTGGACTGGTGAGGCTCGCAACCAGCTATCACTGAAACTCAAAGGGTGCTTCGGCGTTTCCTGCTGAACTTTCTACCTGTGCGCCTTCGCTGTGGCCAGAGCCTGTCCTCGGAGCAAGGCCTTGGGGCAATGCCGTGCAGCCCGCCTCGGAGTGTCCTCTGACTGTCTCAGTAACCTTTACGGAACATGCAGGCAAGCACCTGTGACCCTCTAGACACGCATCTGTCCCCGCAAAGAGGAAAGCTGTCGCCAAGTGGGCTTCTGCCTGGCGTCTTGCACGCCTCCAGAAGCCCGTCGCCCAGCAAATCCACTATGACAATGGACTTATCTCCGCACAAGAGCCACAGCAGCAGCTCCATATCAGGACTTCATGCGGGTAAGGAGTATCACCGTTTCCCTCTCATCCCACCATCCAGATACGCCTCAGATGATTTACCGATTCAGTTTGGCTACCCAAGTTCACAGAAGTGCGCCGCCATGCAGCGTTGCAGGTTGTCCAGGAAATGCAGGATCTCTTGTCAGCAACCATACTCGTTTAGTCTCGCCGCCGTGTCTTGCGAGGCACACAACATCCTACCAACGATCTGCGCGATCCACCCGTACCTCTCCAGTATGATATTCTTTCTAGGTGGTGAGTGATAGTGTCATTCCTTTTGGTTGAGCTCTCGCGTCCACAAGTTACAGGTCCAAAGGCAACCGTCCCGAAGCCCAATGCAGAATGTGCCTACGCTGTGTTGAACATTCATAGCACCTCCATAAACCCCTGGGGACCCCGGTGGCTGTGTTGGGCGCTGCATGTGTAGGCATGGCCCACGTCCCTGTACAAGATCGCCATAAATACTGGAGAAATGGCAGACCGGTAGGAAACCGTGACGACTATCAGGAGCTGCTATTCAAAAGGTGGGTATGGGGACCTGAGTATGAAGCATGCATATTCTCGTGGAGGGGGATAGTGGTGATGACTGCGTGAACTGTCTTGTGGTTTGCACTTGAGACATTTTCCCGATTTGTTGGAGCCTACGAAAGCCGGAGGTATATTACGGCAGAACAATCTTGTTGTATGAAGATCCTTGCTTGGCGAGGTGGTGGACCACGTTTGCAAATTGTGGGCGTTGGTGTAGCCCGAGATAAGTTGGCGCTTTTGTAGGTTTGTGTACGTTTTATAAAAACATGTATGGCGATTGGCTCTTACTGGGAGGGTTTGTCTTCACAGAAGTCGGACAGATAGCGTCCAACATCGACAAAATATTCGTTTGCAATTAGCACACTTGCTCAAACATTCAAGACGCGCGTCCCCACCTGATGAACTCTCCCCTGTGTCGACTGAAGAAATTGGGCTTAACCGTGGAGAGAGGAGCTGCTTCTTCTAAATCCAACCGGACACTCGGCCTTCCGCTGCTGTATAATAACTTCTTTGACCGTGACGGCTCTTATGACTAAAATGTAAGAGGAATGCCCGCATGTCTGTACGAATATTTTTTAACGTGTACTGAAATTTCCCAGACCTTTGTTGCCACAAAGCTGGTTAGGCATAGCATGAAAATAATTTAAAAAACGGGGCGTGGGGCTTATAGTCCCCATGACTCGGCACAGCATATACAGCATGGGTGTATTACATGCACTTTTAGCCCAGATGGAAGCTGAAACCAGCAGAACGTACATTAGGCTTGTGGTTTATCTTGCAATCCGTTCATGCATGGCAGACGAACTTGTTTTGGTATGTACATGCTTAACATATGATGGATGAAACAAAAGGAGATGATTGGCAACCATTATTAGTGATGAATTGAATTTGCAGACCCCCGCATGTCGGCGTGTGCCTGCGCCATACACATGCACGTGTTTGCTTCGTTGTAAATAATGCTTGTCCGGTCCGCGCCGCAAAATCAGGGATTCTCGAGAAAAAATCAGGGATTTGTCCCCACATGAAACCAACGGTGCGTCGGCCTAATGTGTCATCCGTTCACGCGTTGATGTAGGCCTTGTGTCGGTTCGATCCTGGTCGGCGCTGACATCGGATATTTGACCGATCACTGTTCTCGGTCGAACGCACACACAGTACAACGATCACTGACCGACTACCGACCTCAGGTCCGGACCTCGATACCAACAACAGGGCGCCTTGCATTCTTGCTGACGTGGCGTAAAAATCGGGACATGCGTCGTGATTATCACGGTCTGATTTAACAATCGGATGCCTCTACTGTTGCTGGGCACAAATCGCACAATGCGTGGTGGTAAGCCAGAGTGAATTCTATGAAAATCAGCTTATTGATGCCGTTGATGATAAATGTTTTTGACGGTCCATAGGCATATCACTTCAAACTGCCATATTTGGACGATGATTCAGTAATTAATTCGCGAAAAATCATTTCGATGATTTTATTATATTTTCGATGACCTGACGCGACATCGATAGAGCAAAACTGTATCTATTAGAACTTGCGTAAAGTGTATGATATAACATGGTTTACGTTTGTAGAAGTCAAGCATATCTGTGCATAATGTGTGTGCGTGGTGTGTTTTTTTAATATGCGTGCTTTATGTGTGCGTGCGTGCTCCCCGCCTTTTATGCTGTATTATGCAATTGACAATGCACTTATCGTGCAGTGCTCGCCCTTAATGTTGAGAAAAAAGCTTGATGTTGTGAAATAAACGTTAATGTCGAGTTGACATCAATCGTTCACTTCGCTGATTCGGCCATTCGTTGCTTCGTGCTGACATCATTATTTTCGCATTTAGATGACAATAAAATCGTAATTACGATCTCCGAATTTGACAGCCAGGTCAAAGGCATCGCAGCACGCACATTGGCGCAGATTTTCGCATCACCGACGCATATGATTGGTTGAAATTTCAGACCCCGATGCTACAGACTTATTGGGATGAGTTTGCAATGCACGTCGGACCTGACGTCGGACCTGAGGTCGCAGCCATGTTCATCCAACGTGGGATGGACGGGGGGCGGACGCCGAACGAACTTCGCTCTCGATGTCGAACGGATCGCGAAAAACAACCGGTGATCATGGCCGACTGCCACTCGGTCATGGTCACCAGGTGCGTTGGACCATTCACCATCCCACCGTAGGTTTCATTTGCCGTAGGGCCAGCCTTAAGGCCCGACGGGCCTTAATTTTGGACCCGCAAGAAAGTCAGGGATTCTCGAGAAAGAAATCGGGGATTTGACCCGCAGGGCCAGCCTGAAGGCCCGAAGGGCCCGGGCTGAGGTCTCGCATGAGGCCTGATGAGGGCCCGACGGGCCGACAAGGAAATTAGGGGTTACTTACGAAACTTACAGGTTAACCTGCCTGGTAAGCCCGTACGGTAAAAGCAATGATGTCTTTCACTTTCGACTTTGTCTCGGCTCTCGGACAAGACCAGGCAGTGAGAGTGTTGAGTGACACGTTGTCTTGCCATACGATATCGATAGCGACGCACACTCGGAGATCGGACATGGCCACGCCGTTGTGGCACGAGAAGGCGAGTGTTATCCGCATTCACCAGTGAGTGAAATTTCAGGGTTTCGGCCGACAGTTAGAACTCACGATTAGTAGCACTTTGCGGTATATTGTTGGCGCAAATGTGGATTATAACACTAAAATATTCACCGATTTTATTCATTTCCATGTGACCTCGACGTGGTAAAGAGCTGGAGGACTAAATTATTTGCATATCGAATTCCGTCCCCGACTAGTGAGGTTCAAATCGATAAGTGAGTATATTTAACTAAATTCCATCTTTCGTGCCAAGGCGGAATATTCCCATATGTATTTGAATGTGAGCAATCTCATTAGGAATTCAAGGTACCTTTGGGAGGGGATATTCCCTTTTTTTTGGAGCGGGCAAATTCAAGTGATTTCAAATGTCGGGCTGCGCCGACGTTTGCATCATTTATAACTTGGCGTGCTTGCAAGGTTCCGATTGGATTTATTCTGTCCGGATTCGTGGGTTGCTATATATAAGTATATGCAGTTGACTTGGCAATAAGTATAACTAGTCGATGATTGTTTTGCACGGTGATCTGATGCTCCGGTGCTCTGAGAGCAAGAACCCAACCTGCTGCATGGATTCCGGCATTTAGACGCCGTTCAGTTAGTTACAAAAGCCCACTATTCCGCACGTATTGCCTGCACTGGGAAGTGCGGACGCCAGTGGATGACTAACAGCCAAGTGCCGTGTATTGTAAAGCTGAGGCGCCGATTGGTGAATGGCCAAAGCGGATTGCCCAACCATCTATGCTGGTCAATATGAAGGTTGGACACCAGTGGATAACTGATGGCAGATTGCACAGGATCGGATGCTGAAAGTTATGTGAGGAAGGCATCTGGAAGGTTTAGCCATGCAACTTTGACATGAATTGCACTCGTGCTGCTTCGGTGAGGGTACACATTAGTTCAACCGGTTAGCAGGGCATGAGCTGCACTCGTGGCTTCATGGAGGCTCGTACAAGTCACAGCTTGGGCATGAGCTGCACTCGTGGCTTCATGGAGGCGCGTACAAGTCACAGCTTGGGCATGAGCTGCACTCGTGGCTTCATGGAGGCTCGTACAAGTCACAGCTTGGGCATGAGCTGCACTCGTGGCGTCATGGAGGCTCGTACAAGTCACAGCTTGGGCATGAGCTGCACTCGTGGCTTCATGGAGGTACACATTATTTCTAGCTAGGGTGTGAACTGCACACATGCCTCTTCATCGATTGAGGTTGAATTCGTTGAACAAATTCATAAACGAATTCAGTCCAAGCTCGGGCGTGAGCTGCACTTGTGGCTTGATGGGGTGCGCAGTATTTCCAGCTCGGTCGTGAGCTGCACTTGTGGCTTGATGGGGTGCGCAGTATTTCCAGCTCGGTCGTGAGCTGCACTTGTGGCTTGATGGGGTGCGCAGTATTTCCGGCTCGGTCGTGAGCTGCACTTGTGGCTTGATGGGGGTGCGCACTATTTCCAGCTCCGGCGTGAGCTGCACTCGTGGCTTGATGGGGGTGCGCAGTATTTCCAGCTTCGTCGTGAGCTGCACTCGTGGCTTGATGGGGGTGCGCAGTATTTCCAGCTCCGGCGTGAGCTGCACTCGTGGCTTGATGGGGGTGCGCACCCTCTGGCATCCTACTACATCGTGGCCACAAGGTGATTTTATGGGATGAGCTACATAGATGCCCTTTACCATACGCAGCAACTTATTAAAGAGTAGCATTCTATCTTGGAATACACTGTCACTCGATGGGATGGCTTCTCTTTGTATAGCAATCACCACAAGCTCCAGCGCAAAACTTAGTCGTTTGCGCTAGTCACAATCACTCACTAAGTGGTTTCCATGTTCACAGATCATCACCACCTTCATGCTGTACTTGTGTAAGTTGGCCAATCGGCTCCTGATCACCCCATCCCCGTTTAGTGCGCATTACCCAATCTGCAATACAAATTTGGAAATGTGCATACGCACATGTCTACATTACAATCCATCCAATATTGTACTTGAAGTCAGCACGTTTCTATTGCACTGCCTTCAGGTGGCAATGCTGACTGAACCTCACACTCAGAATCAAGGCACATTCGGAGAACACCAGATGTGTGAATCTATAAGGTGGTACCTTGATGTCTTTTTGTTCTGGCACTGACTCGCCCTGGGGGGCAGTGGGAGGAGGGCTCTCCGCCTCCGCATCTGACACCTGAAAACACATTGCACAGCACCACTGTCCCAAGTCGACATGTGCGTTCCCCCCAAAAAATGTTCTCTAACAAAACGCGGATGAAATTCAGGTCTACCGGGCATCGGCTGCGGGTGCTAACATCTCGTGTGCAGCGTCCCCATTCAGCACAGCTGGGTGGCTTGTTCACAGCCACTGAGCTGACATACCTCAATGCTGGCCTCCGCCACTTTCTCTGGCTCCGGTATCACTGTACCCTCCGGGGTGGCCGTGGCGGACTCCGGTGTTGTTGTGCTCTCAGACCTGGCGCCCTCTGTGGTCTCTGCAGGGCCTGGGAGTGGATCCGTGTGGTTCGCCTCTGAGGTCAGCGCGTCGTGTAGCTGAGCAGCCCACCCTTTGCACGCGCATCAGGAAGCCATCGATGCACTCTCACAGAGCCTGGCTGCGCCACCACTAAACAAGACGCGCTCCCACTGCTGCTGCGAAGGTGTGAAGAAACGTCCTGAGGAAGGAGAACAGGGAGGGTCGCGCTGGCTGTGCAGACATGCGGTTGAGGAGAGGCTCGGGCTCCACGCCACACCTCCTCGTGTACTGCTGCAATTTTAGCTTGGTGCCCAGCAATAACCTCCTCCAGCTCCTTGATCTGCTTCTGCGCTGCCACCAGATCCGTCGACATCACCCCGAGCTCCTCCACCTGCAAAAAACCAACAGACAGACGCATCAAGGGACGCGCCCACAAGCTAACTTTGTGCAAGCGCCCCCAAGCCAACTTTGTGCAAGCGCCCCCAAGCCATGACTTTTACGAGGATTTTTTGCCACCTATCATCTCAGCGGGGGGTATGCAGTTGTCCTGAAGCAGTGACGCCACTACTCCGAAGCCGGCGCGATGGCTGCACCACGAAGAACGAGGATGAGATGGGCAAAGAGCAACCCCTCTTTTGGAACTTTATAAACATCTGATGCTTTGGAAGGTTGGTGCGCAGGACTCGCACCTTTGACTCAAGATCCTTGTTGCAAGAGACATAGCTCTCCTGCGTGCCCGCCGCATCCGTGGCGACTTCACCACCGTTTCTTGACACGCGGCAGATTCAAGGAGTAGCAATGGCTTCAGCAGCTCGCATCCGATGCCAGCCCTGTCGCTCGTTGACACGGCAGATTCAAGGAGCAGCAATGGCTTCAGCAGCTCGCATCCGATGCCAGCCCTGTCGCTCGTTGACACGCGGCAGATTCAAGGAGCAGCAATGGCTTCAGCAGCTCGCATCCGATGCCAGCCCTGTCGCTCGTTGACACGCGGCGAGTTCAAGGAGCAGCAATGGCTTCAGCAGCTCGCATCCGATGCCAGCCCTGTCGCTCGTTGACGGCAGATTCAAGGGGCAATGGCTTCAGCTGCGCATCGATGCCAGCCCTGTCGCTCGTTGACCGCGGCACATTCAAGGAGCAGCCAATGGCTTCAGCAGCTCGCATCCGATGCCAGCCCTGTCGCTCGTTGACAGCGGCAGATTCAAGGAGTAGCAATGGCTTCAGCAGCTGCATCCGATGCCAGCCCTGTCGCTCGTTGACACGCGGCACATTCAAGGAGCAGCAATGGCTTCAGCAGCTGCGCATCCGATGCCAGCCCTGTCGCTCGTTGACAGCGGCAGATTCAAGGGTAAGCTTCAGCAGCTCGCATCCGATGCCAGCCCTGTCGCTGTGACAAATTGTAGCGATGGCTTCAGCAGTGCATCGATGCAGCCCGCGGCTCGTTGACGGCGCATTCAAGGAGCAGCAATGGCTTCAGCAGCTCGCATCCGATGCCAGCCCTGTCAGCTCGTTGACACGCGGATTCAAGGAAGCAATAAGCTTCAGCAGCTGCATCCGATGCCAGCCCTGTCGCTCGTTGACACGCGGCAGATTCAAGGAGCAGCAATGGCTTCAGCAGCTCGCATCCGATGCCAGCCCTGCCAATGACAGTTTCGAACACAAGTGCCTTCGTAAACTGTGGCCTTCTGGCGCCACCCTACTCGGCTCCGCCAGCTCAAATGTCCTCCTTGTTTGCTGGCATGTTTTAGGCTTTACTGAAGTAAGAAGCGGAAGAGCTGCGCGGATACCGCTTCTTCCGGCCCGTACGTTACGCATGAAGGGCAGGACAGGTTTCCCTCCCGTGCCATGCAAGTTCAAAATGGCACCTTAGGCGCGATTTCAAAGGATGCAGTGTTTGCACCCGTCAAATACAATAGGTGCAAGAATGTGCGATCGCAGCCGTAGCAAGTCGCAACATAGGTGTGACACAGGGATACTTGCCTGAGCTTCCCTCAGCGCAGTTTCTTGCTTGGCTTCTCCAGCCTGGGAGGAGCGACCGGAGTGCGTCATCCACCCTCACACCAGACGTGTCTGATCCTATTTTTTGCGGAGGTAATGCAAGCATATTAAAAGAGGCACTTATCAAGTCTGTTCACAGTATCGACGGCGCAATAACGCAGCATACCTGGCCTGCTTGCTCCAGCTCTTTTCGGAGAGCTGTACCCTCGTCCTCTTTGATCTTCAGCTTTTCGGAAGCCTGCTTTCACGGATTCAAACCCTGGGTACCTTCACTTCTACCCAACTTGCGGCCAGCCTGCCTTCAGCCATACCATCTGGGCTGTTTCACTGAAGTTACCGAAGTCCCGACTTGCGGCGAGCCTGCCTTCAGCCATACCGTCTGGGCTGTTTCACTAAAGTTACCGAAGTCCCGACTTGCGGCGAGCCTGCCTTCAGCCATACCGTCTGGGCTGCTTCACTGAAGTTACCCAAGTCCCGACTTGCGGCGAGCCTGCCTTTAGCCATACCGTCTGGGCTGCTTCGCTGTAGTTACCAAAATCCCGACTTGCAGCCAGCCTGCTTTCAGCCATAGACTCTGGGCGGCTTCGCTGTAGTTACCGAAGTCCCAACTTACGGCCAGCCTGCCTTAGCCATACCGTCTGGGCTGCTTCGCTGTAGTTACCAAAATCCCGACTTGCAGCCAGCCTGCTTTCAGCCATAGACTCTGGGCGGCTTCGCTGTAGTTACCGAAGTCCCAACTTACAGCCAGCGTGCGTTCAGCCATACCGTCTGGACTGCTTCACTGTAGTTACATAAGTCCCGGATTGCGGCGAGCCTGCCATCAGCCATCGACTCTGGGTTGCTTCGCTGCAGTTACCGCAGTCCCGACTTGCAGCCAGCCTGCCTTCAGCCATAGACTCTGGGTTGCTTCGCTGTAGTTACCGAAGTCCCGACTTGCAGCCAGCCTGCCTTCAACCATAGACTCTGGGCTGCTTCGCTGCAGTTACCGAAGTCCCGACTTGCAGCCAGCCTGCCTTCGCCATAGCCTCCAGGTTGCTTCGCTGTAGTTACAAAAGTCCCGACTTGCGGCGAGCCTGCCTTCATCCATAGACTCTGGGCTGCTTTGCTGTAGTTACCAAAGTCCCGACTTGCAGCCAGCCTGCCTTCAAGCCATAGATTCTGGGCTGCTTCGCAGAAGTTACCGAAGTCCCGACTTGCGGCGTACCTGCCTTCAGCCATAGACTCCGGGTTGCTTCGCTGAAGTTACGAAAGTCCCAACTCGTGGCCAGCCTGCCTTCAGCCATACCGTCTGGGCTACTTCACTGTAGTCAGCGAAGTCCCAACTTGCGGCGTACCTGCCTTCAGCCATACCGTCTGGGTTACTTCGCTGAAGGTCAACGAAGTCCCGACTTGCGGCCAGCCTGCCTTCCGCCATAGACTCTGGGCTGCTTCGCTGTAGTTACCGAAGTCCCGACTTGCGGCCAGCCTGCCCAGCAGCCATAGACTCTGGGCTGCTTTGCTGTAGTTACCGAAGTCGACTTGCGGCGGAGAACCTGCCTTCAGCCATAAGATTCTGGGCTGCTTAAGCTGAGATTACCCAGAAGTCCGACTTGCGTCGAGCCTGCCTTCAACCATGACTCAGTTGCTTCGCTGTAGTTACCCAGTCCCGATTTGCAGCCAGCTGCCTTCAGCCATAAGATTCTAGGCTGCTTCGCTGGGATTACCAAAGGCCACGACATACGGCGACACCACTGTCGCCAGACTCTGGGCTGCTTCGCTGTAGTTACACAGAAGTCCCGACTTGCGGCCAGCCTGCCTTCAGCCATAGACTCTGGGCTGCTTCGCTGAAGTTACCAAAGTCCCGACTTGCGGCCAGCCTGCCTTCAGCCATATATTCTGGGCTGCTTCGCTGTAGGTACCGAAGTCCCGACTTGCAGCCGAGCCTGCCTTCCAGCCATGGAGCTCTGGGTGACAGAGTTTTGAAGTCCCGACTTGCAGCCAGCCTGCCTTCAGCCATAGACTCTGGGTTGCTTCGCTGAAGTTACCAAAGTCCCGACTTGCGGCCAGCCTGCCTTCAGCCATAGACTCTGGGCTGCTTCGCTGAAGTTACCGAAGTCCCAACTTTCGGCGAGCCTGCCTTCAGCCATAGACTCTGGGCTGCTTCGCTGAAGTTACCGACGTCCCGACTTGCAGCCAGCCTGCCTTCAGCCATAGACTCTGGGTTGCTTCGCTGTTACGGACACCTTAAGCCAAGAAAATGTTCTGCTATCTAGGGACCAGACATGAAAACTTACTGAACAACCCGGCGAAACTTGGCCAGCC